>JAKTWV010000089.1:0-37790 GCA_030582235.1 Ruyongia ponderosae | reverse complement strand
AACAACAACAACAACAACAACAACAACAACAACAACAACAACAACAACAACAACAACAACAACAACAACAACAACAACAACAACAACAACAACAACAACAACAACAACAACAACATGCTTCAACCTTACCTCAACAGATAATTGTGCCCGTCCAACCATCTCAGACTCTTCAACAGACTAGCGGTAGTAGAGAATCCTCCCGCTCTCAAAACCAAGTAAGTCCTAAGTTTTCAAGACAGTCACCTTCTTTGAACCAATCATCAAATTCAGCTAAACAGCCATTGAAATCTAAGGCTAGTGCAGCCCAGATGCTTGAAGAACACGAACCGCTTCCACTAAAAAAACTTCAAGATAAGTTTCCCCAACTTACAAACATTATCTCAACAAGCGATCCTCAACTGGAAGTCGATTCATTCACTGAAGTATCACATGCGGTTGATATATCGTATGATAAGCTCTGTTCTGAAGACTCAAGAACAATCACACCGGGGTTATTTCCAACAGGTTTGGACGTAATAGGTGCAAATGAGATCAGACAGCTAGAGATAAGTTTACAGGTCGATCAAGCATTGGAGCAATTAGCTATGCAGTTCAAGGACCTAGGAAGTGAGGATCATACCTCTGTTGAGAATGAGGGAGATGTTGAGTTAGAAGATCATGAGATTGATGATTTGATAGATTATTATTCTTTGCAATTACTCCCATTACAAAAGACAATGAGGGGCCATGTTTTGACATTTAATTGGTTCAAAAATTCGATCCTGACTAATTCGCATCCCAATTTTTTGGCCAAGATACGAAAGGTCAACCTGAATGATTCAAGCATAACAACTCAGCTTTACCTACAACAGGAGAGCGTGAAGATCAAGAATGAATATAAAAAGAAGTTTGAACTGTTTGAAAGGTTGGCAACTGAAACATCAACGCTAGTCAATAAAAGAAACGAAAGAAAGGAGAAGATTAGTAGATTTGGTAAATCAATGATTCATATGCATTCAAATATAGAGAAGGAAGAACAGAAAAGAATTGAACGAAACGCCAAACAGCGTTTACAAGCTTTGAAAGCAAATGACGAGGAGGCTTATATCAAATTGCTAGATCAGACCAAAGATACGAGAATTACGCATTTATTGAGACAGACGAATCAGTTTTTAGATACATTAGCACAGGCTGTTAAGAATCAACAAAAAGAAAGCACTGAACACGCGAGAGCTACTGCAAATGAAGACAACGAGGAAGAAGAGGAGGAAGAAGAAGAAGTGAATGAAGATGATAGAGAAAACATCGATTATTACAATGTCGCTCATAAGATAAAGGAAGAGATCAAAGTGCAACCTTCTATTCTAGTTGGTGGTGAACTAAAGGAGTATCAATTAAAAGGTCTACAGTGGATGGTATCTTTATTCAATAATCACTTGAATGGAATTCTGGCTGATGAAATGGGTTTAGGTAAAACTATTCAAAGTATATCATTGATAACTTACCTTATCGAGGTTAAAAAAATTCAAGGGCCATTTCTTGTTATCGTACCATTGTCAACTCTCACGAACTGGAACCTAGAGTTTGAAAAGTGGGCACCTTCAGTCAAGAAAATTACATATAAGGGTACCCCAGGTGTTCGAAAAGTGATGCAACATGATATTAGAACTAAAAACTTTCAAGTCTTATTAACCACTTTTGAGTATATTATCAAAGATCGTTTCTTGCTATCTAAAATAAACTGGGCTCATATGATTATCGATGAGGGACACCGTATGAAAAATGCTCAATCCAAGTTATCATATACATTGACTCAATATTATCATACAGATTATAGATTAATTTTGACCGGTACTCCGTTGCAAAATAATCTACCAGAATTATGGGCGTTATTGAATTTTGTATTACCAAAAATTTTCAACTCCGTCAAGTCGTTCGATGAGTGGTTTAATACACCGTTTGCAAACACTGGGTCTCAAGACAAAATGGCACTGTCAGAAGAAGAGACTTTGTTGGTGATTAGAAGATTACACAAGGTATTGAGACCATTTTTACTTCGTCGTTTGAAAAAAGACGTTGAGAAAGATTTACCTGACAAGGTTGAAACAGTTATTAAGTGTAAAATGTCTGCAATTCAAACAAAGTTATACCAACACATGCTTAAATATCATCAAATATTTGTTCCAGATGAAACTGGTGAAAAATTAGTTGCACTTAAAGGGCTAAATAACCCAATTATGCAGTTGAGAAAAATCTGTAACCATCCATTTGTATTCGAAGACATTGAAAATACAATCAATCCTGATCATTTGACCAATAATATCATTTGGAGAACGGCTGGTAAGTTTGAGCTATTGGAGCGTGTATTACCGAAATTCAAGGCGACTGGACATAGAGTCTTGATGTTTTTTCAGATGACCCAAATCATGGACATCATGGAAGATTTTTTGAGATTGAGCAACATGAAGTATCTGAGACTAGATGGTTCAACAAAAACAGATGATCGTAGTACTTTATTGAAGCTATTTAATGATCCAAATTCTGAATATTTTTGTTTCCTACTATCAACCAGAGCTGGTGGGCTAGGTTTGAATTTACAAACTGCAGATACCGTTATAATTTTTGACACTGATTGGAATCCTCATCAGGATTTACAAGCTCAAGATAGAGCTCATAGAATTGGACAGAAGAATGAAGTTAGAATATTGAGATTGATTACTGCAGATTCTGTGGAAGAAGCTATCCTAGAGACAGCACATCAGAAGTTGGACATTGATGGTAAAGTGATCCAGGCTGGTAAGTTTGATAACAAATCGACATCAGAAGAACAGGAGGCGTTGTTAAGAGCATTATTGGAGGCTGAAGAGGGCAAGAAGTATGATGAAGAAGATGATGATGACTTGAATGACGATGAATTGAATCAGATTTTGTCTAGACATGATCATGAATTGAAACTCTTCAAGGAGATGGATGCTGAAAACAAGGCTAAGAAGCTATCAGGAAGATTATACACTGAAGCTGAACTACCTCCTGCTTATGCACATGACCCATCTGAGTTTTTTGAGGTGGAGAATGATGACGAATATGGCCGTGGAGCAAGAGAGCACAAAGCTACCACTTATGATGATAACATGACTGAAGATCAATGGTTAAAACAGATTGAAGGCATTGAGGATTCTGAAGATGACAGCGATATGCAAACATCGAGCAGGAAGAAGAGGGGTAGAAGAAGCAATGGAATCGATGATGATTCCGCTTCAAATCCATCTGGTAAGCGAAGAAGAGGTACACCCAACACACCCAATGATAGTGGGTTAGATGAGACCAATAGTGCTGTATCCACTCCAAAACTTGAACTTGAGACCGACTCAACTTCTCTAGCACGATTTTCAAGAGGTAACAGAGGAAACCGTACAATGAAAGGGAAAGGACGAGCTCGCGGAAGGATTGGTAAACAAGAAGGTAACAGGATCTATAAACCAGATATGCTATTACCAGAAGCTAGAGATGAATTAACCAAGAAATGTCAAGAAATTTTTGACCTGGTTTCAAGTTATATTGGTGAGGAAGGTCGTTTATTGAGTGAGATTTTCAAGAAGGTACCACCAAAGAGAATTTATCCTGATTATTACCTTTTGATAAGATTTCCTATTGCTTTAGATATTGTTCAAAAGAGGATAGATACTGATATGTATCATAGTTTGAAGGAATTTATGGAGGATTTACATTTGATTTTCAGTAATGCAATGATTTACAATGAAGAAGGGTCATTTGTTTATAATGATGCTAAGAGCTTAGAAGGCATTGCAACTAAACGTTATGTTGAATTAAATGAAGGCAAAGATGATTTGGATTATACTGAGTTTGATAATTCATTTGGGACCAAAGTGAACCCAAGTTTGTTAGTTTATGGTGGTGGAGTATCTAATTTAGTTGATGGTAAAGTTGATTCGGTGACTACAACGAGCGAGGGTACCCCTTTAGTTTCCTCCATTGATAGTGCTATTGCAAGTCCAGCTGTCCAATAAGTCTGCCTTGTATTGATTGCTGCATGTTCTCTGATCTCTGATCAATTGTGTCTTTTCTTTTGTACCTAGAGTATCACTTATCTACGGTTCTTATTGTGTATTATTACTATTTTGTTATTACTATTTTATAATTATCATCAATCATAATCATTATTAATGCCATATAATATTGATAATTAACGTATAACTTGTATATATCGTGAATAATTAACTGAATGCTAGCTGGAGTATTACTATGTTTGGTCTGAGTGTCTGGGTGTCTGTTGCAAACTGTGGCTCAACGGTCCAGCTTTAGTTTTATACGAGTCAGCTCAGAGTGAGCCCCAGTTGTGCCTCCAGCTAGAGGCCGGGAGGTGTATGGATGTACTCGCCGGGCAGGGTAGCGTGAACATCAGAGCCACAGTGGGACCGTGTATGATGGATCATGGATCATTAATGCCACCCACATGTCAAAGAACTGAAGAACTGAAGAACTGAAAAACTGAACATGCAAATTGACTTGTGCCAACTGCGAAGAACGAAGAAGTCAAAAAAAAAAAAAATGGACAAAATCCAGAAAAACATAAAAACAAAAAAATTTTCTTTTCTTCCTTTCCTTCTTCCCTTCTCTTTCATATTCAAGAATCTATTCTCTCTTTAACAATGGCTCTTGAAACTTTCCTATTTACCTCTGAATCTGTCGGTGAAGGTCACCCAGATAAAATCTGTGATCAAGTCTCCGACGCCATCTTGGATGCTTGTTTAGCTGTTGATCCTTTGTCAAAAGTTGCATGTGAAACTGCTGCTAAGACTGGTATGATTTTAGTCTTTGGTGAAATCACCACAAAGGCTCAATTAGATTACCAAAAGATCATCAGAGATACCATCAAGCACATTGGTTACGATGCTTCTGAAAAAGGTTTTGATTACAAAACTTGTAACGTCTTAGTCGCCATTGAACAACAATCCCCAGATATCGCTCAAGGTTTACATTATGAGAAGGCTTTAGAAGATTTAGGTGCTGGTGATCAAGGTATCATGTTTGGTTATGCCACTGATGAAACTGATGAAAAATTACCATTGACCATCTTATTAGCCCATAAATTGAACAAGGCTTTAGCTGATGCTAGAAGATCTGGTGCCTTACCATGGTTAAGACCAGATACCAAAACCCAAGTCACTGTTGAATATCAAAAGGATGGTGGTGCTGTTATCCCATTAAGAGTCGACACCGTTGTTATCTCAACCCAACATGCTGACGAAATCTCAACTGAAGATTTAAGATCTGAAATCTTACAACACATTGTTAAGACCGTTATCCCAGAACATTTATTAGATGACAAAACCATTTACCACATTCAACCATCTGGTAGATTCGTCATTGGTGGTCCACAAGGTGATGCTGGTTTAACCGGTAGAAAGATTATCGTTGACACTTACGGTGGTTGGGGTGCTCATGGTGGTGGGGCCTTTTCTGGTAAGGATTTCTCAAAGGTTGATAGATCCGCTGCTTATGCTGCTAGATGGATTGCCAAATCTATAGTCCATGCCAAATTAGCTAGAAGAGCTTTAGTTCAATTATCTTATGCCATTGGTGTTGCTGAACCATTATCAATCTACGTTGATACTTACGGTACTTCCAAATACTCTTCTGACGAATTAGTCGCCATCATCGGTAAGAACTTTGATTTAAGACCAGGTGTTGTTGTCAAAGAGTTAGATTTAGCTAGACCAATCTACTTCAAGACTGCTTCTTACGGTCACTTTACTGATCAAACCAACCCATGGGAACAACCAAAGGAATTGAAGTTTTAAATTAAGCTAATTTCCTTACGTTCTCTCCCATCCATTCATTGATTGATTGTTTGACTTTTTATTAGATAATGCCTCAACTCATTACTATCTCTGAACTCATATTATCTACCCTTTTTATTATTTTCCTTTTTACTTTTCATTGAGCTTTCTTCCATAAAATGGAAAAGCTTATTTGCATATATCGTCCCTGTCTCATTCTAAACCCAGCCATTACTACAATATATCTGAATTGTTTTTTACCAAATGGCTTTCCACCTGCTTACTTTTTGTCCAAGGAGAGTCCCATTCAACTGCTTTCTTCTTCTTTAATGTTAATTTTAATACTATATCTATAGAATAAAATCTTTTGTAATTTAGTCTGGTACTCCCTGGTTGCCATGACAACGATCTCGGCTTTGTAAACAAACCAAAAAAAAAAAAACACGAAAAGAAAAACAAATGTAAACAACTAACAACTAAGTACAAGTGACAAATAACTAGCACGCTACTTCCACCGCTCAGTCCCCAAACACAGACCCCACAAGCACCCAATACCAGGGCCAACTCTCAGATCACCAGTTTTTAACGAGTGAAAACTATTTACAGCATCACCGGTTGACTTTCTGCATTTTTTGGTTTTGATTATCCCTTCCCTCATTCTCTCAAATATTATAAAGCTATCATGTTCTCATCGAAGCACCATATTGCTAATACACCAACATTGGGACGTGCTGGCCGAGTTAATGGATTAGAATTTACACCTATTGGCCAAGAGAGAAAAAATTCATACCCAAATACAACAGCTCACATCAACAGCATTCAGAGACCTAAACTCAACGTCGGTACTGGTGCTCAAAAGTCACCAATAGAGAAAGCAATGAATGGTGGTTCATCCTTCATCGAGTTTGATGATGATGAAAACGACTACAATGACCGTTCTGATAATGACACTATTCAATATGCCAATGGTAAAGAGTCAATGCCCAATGAGTTTGATGGCCATAATTATATTGATAATGGATCAAACCCAGTGAAACAACAACAAGCACTGATTTCAAAATTAATGGATGAGAATTATAACTTGAAAGTTAAAATCACAACTTTAACCAAATTTGTCAACTCAATTTCAAGCAATGATCAACAAGAACTATACAAGCAGAATGATAAATTGAGCGAAACCATAACTATCATGAAAAGTCACATAGATGAGTTGAACTCAGAGATCGTTGAGTTGAAGGAGAACACTGCTATGACTGAACGAATGACAGCATACAAAGAAGAAATCAAAAGGCTTGATGAAGCATTGAACGATTTGAAAGATTCCAATATGATTGCTGAAGAACTACGCTCTTCTAACGATAATCTACAGACGGTCATCCTTGAGCTTGAGCAGGAGTTGGATGAACTCAGAGCTAGTGATAGACTTCATTCAAACTCTCATATAACGAAAGATAGAGAAGAGGAGTTATTTGAGGAAATTGAACAGCTAAAAATTCAGATCAACTCACGAGATCACGAATTAGCCATAAAGGAGGATAAGATAGAGGAGTTGGAGAGTTCACTTGACAAATTACATGAAATTTCAAGAAATAACAATTTTGGTAAAGATGAGCTAGAACAGCTTGTCAAAGAGCAGATGGAGGAACTTGAGGATTTGGAAAGTAAGAATGATAACAACAAAAATGAAATCAAAGCTTTACAGGTTGAAGTTTCAGAAAAAGAAAGCTATATCGAGTCACTCAGAAAGAAGTTGGAGGATTATGAACATCGAGATTACCAAAACTTGAAGAACTTTGAGGAACTTCAAGGCAGTTTCACGCAGTTGAAGGAATCTGGATCATCAAACTCTACTCGAGTTGAAGCTGAGCTAGACAAATTCAGAAAATTGAATGAGAAAATCAAATCTGACAATGAATCCCTCATGCAAAATCTTGAAAAATCTAAGGCCATTATTAGGGAGCAGAATGATTTCATAAAGGAGTCTTCGAAGGATGAAAGTCTAGTACAGAAACATATAAAACGTTCAAAGCTACTTGAAAAAAAGATAGATGACTTGGAAAGACAGTTGAATAGCATCGCTTTAGAACGTGACTCTTTGTGGAGACAGCAGAAGAAATCTGACGATGAGCTAATTGCTCTCAAGAATTTGAATGACCGTACTTACAAGGCTTATGAAGAGCTGAGGGCTAAGATTGATACCAAACAAGGGACGAAGGAGCTCGATGACAATACCAGAGCTCCAACAAAAAATATATCAGACGAATACAAAGTTTTGCAGAATGAAATACTACTCCTTTCAAAGCAGATTGGTGATGTGAAATTGAAAAATAAGGCTCTCCAGGGAGAGTTGGACAGAGAGAAAATATCCAAGGATCTTGGAGTAGATTCTTATGACAAGCAGGAGTTAAAGAAGTTGTCAAACAAATGCAATACTTTACAAATGCAGCTCGCAGAAAAAGATAGCTCAATGTCAAGAATTTCTAAAAAATTTGGGGATGAATTGGATCATTATAAAAGTGAGCTCCAAGAAAAGGAACATCTTATAGCGAAATTCAAATCTGAGTTGCGTCAGTTCAGACTAGAAAGTACCCAAAAATTGGACGATGAGAAGCTGGAATTACTCAAACTAAAGGGGAGTAAAGAAAATAAAATCAAACTGCTTGAAATAGAATTAGAAAATCTCAAAGAGCAGCATGAGAACGAAGTTCTATCATACCGCAGAACTATTGAAAGGCTCAACTCTCATAATAATACTTCTGATATTGATTTCAAAAAAACTGTTAGTGGAGATGAATCGTTTTTGAAGAAGTTGAATGATAAGAATGATAAGATCCGGATCATTTCTAATCAGCTAAATGAATGCCTTTCCCATATTAAATATTTGGAACACTCCCTAGATAAACTGGATGAAAGCAAATTCGAGTTGAAGAAGGACAACACGCTGCTTGTAACTAAAATACAGAGCATATCCAATGAATTGAAGCAAAAAGAAAAGCTAGAAAATAGCTCAACGTCCCCAAAAGATATCATAAGGTTACTAGAGGTTGATATTGCCTTGAAGGATAAGAAGATTGAAAAATGTGATTATGAGTTCAACAAAATGAAACAAGAGTTGTTGAAGAAATATGGAGTGTTAAGGCAGGATAGAAACGATTTGGATAAGAGACTCGAAAGAATGTGCAATAAATACAAAGAACTACAGATTGCTGCCATACAAACAGCTCAAGCAGCTCCCACATCTAAAGAGCTCTGTCGTTTGAAGGACCTTTCTGATTATTATAAGTTGAAATTGGACAAGCGTACATATAAGATTCAAGATTTGAAGTTTGTTAATGACTTCATGATTAAATCTATTCAAAGCAATCAGAGGTATGTTGAAAAAGATATCAAAAAGTTTCAAGAAGTTGGTATTTATCCAGATTATGAGATTATTCGCAAGAAAAGACCATCCTTGAAAATCATCTTCAAATTTGTTGTTGCAGCCGTTAGAATTAGAAGGAAAACAGAACACAGTTCGATCAAGTCTTGCAAGATTGAAAAGTTAGAAGCTCGACTGAAGTATACAGTCTCTTGAGAAACATTAGAATTGAAATAGCATTTTACTGGTAATACAGGAGAGATAATGTATAGCCGTGATACATCCTATCACATCCTTCTAGTAGTGTATCAATATTGAAATCTCGAACCATACAATTTTGTGATTGTAGCCCATCATTTCATGCATATATGTCATTTATATGAATTATGGATGTTGATCTCCATTTTTTAAGTGATTTTCTATTTCATCCAACCTGTTTTTGAAGTCGGATACAATATAACTGATTTGCTCAATTTTTGAGAATTCATTATCTAATGTATCACATTCCCAAATCAAGTGCTTCAAGTTGGCTATAGATTGATCCACATTTGTTAATTCTATCTCAGATAGGAGTATTCTTGATTGAACGTGATCGTTTACCTGTTGGGATATTGAGTTCACTCTGTCACTTATTTTGTAAACCAAGTAGTCGTAGCTCAGAGCTAACCGTTTGACATCCAATGGGTCATCGTCTTCTTGATCGATTTGTTCCTTATAGCTATCATCATGATTGATATTGACAGCAGCAGGAGCAGCAGGAGCATTCAGCGTATTGTTATGGCTGTCATAAGATGTTATTGTAGCTTGGTCTGTAGCGTAGCTAGATGAGTTCACTGAGGACATGTCGTGGTGCAATAGTGGCTACCTCAGCATACCATAACTTGGTGAATGAATGGTTTTCCTCTCAATATCGTGATCACTTCATAGTATAAGCTGTTGCTGTTATTGTTGCACCTCATTCCTCAATTCTCAATTCCTGTTTTTGTTTGTTACCCGCACGTTCCAAAAAGAGAATTTCCAAAATTTCTAAAAATCTGAAAATCCACCGAATCAGCTGCCATCAAAGCCAACACATCACAATTCACAGGCAGAAAAGAGACCAATTGATTCCTACGTGCACCGATGTCGAGACAACAAACCATAGCCACCTCTGCCGTCTCATCCCTCCAAAGAAAGATATGTAAGTTTCCCTTCAGATGCTCGGATCTAGCGATCTTATCTGTTCTTGTTTTCATACCCCCTATTATCCATAAACAACACCTACTAACAACACCTACTCCAAATTGTTTTAAGACAGGGCCTGTAGAACCACATTGGTGGAACCAGACTTAGGTCAGAACTTGGGCGTTGCTGATTATGTCAATGAGAAGCAAGGAAATGCGTATGTAACAAGATAAAATAATTTGAGTCATTCTCGATTCTGGGAATTATTGAAACCATACTAACTTAAACTTGGAAAACATTCAAATCAGACCACGTGAAGCTGTCCTTTCCATTGTTAAGCTTATAAATAGCAAAGATAGTCATACTGCTGTCTTGGCACTTGCTCTTTTAGATGTTTTGGTGAAAAATTGTGGATATCCTTTACACTTGCAAATCTCTCGTAAGGAATTTTTGAATGAATTAGTCAAGAGATTCCCTGAAAGACCTCCAGTGAGATATTCTCGTCCTCAAAGACTTATCTTAGGCGCAATTGAAGAATGGAACCAGACAATCTGCAAAACTTCCCGCTATAAAGACGATTTAGGATTCATTAGAGATATGCATAGATTATTACTCTATAAAGGTTATGTCTTCCCTGAAGTTAAACCTGAAGATGCTTCCGTTTTAAATCCTTCAGATAATTTGAAGTCTCTAGAGGAAATTCAAAAAGAAGAACAATTGGCCCAATCAGCAAAGTTACAAGAATTGGTTAGAAGAGGTAGACCTCAAGATCTCAAGGAAGCAAACAAGTTAATGAAGATCATGGCCGGATTCAAGGATGATAATTTGGTTGAAAGTAGAGCGCAGGTTGCTGAGGATCTAGAGAGATTGAAAAGAAAATGTGATATTTTCAGCGAAATGTTGCAAGCTGCTGAAAGATCAGGTCAATTAGACACATCTGATGATACAATTGTTGAACTTTATAGCTCAATGAAAGTATCTCAACCTAAAATACAAAAGTTGATCTCTGAGGAGGCCGATGATGAAGATGCTGTTCAAGAACTATTGAAGACTAATGATATTGTTAACTCATTGATGAAAAAATATGAGCTTCTAAAGAGTGGCAATGTTGCTGATGCCTCAAGAGTTCAAGTTGAAGGCTCTGGTTCAGCAACTCAAGATCTGTTGAGTTTGATTGATTTTGGCGACTCCACAGGAAATACAACTACTGCTACTGCCTCCTCAAATGGCAACAATAATAATCTTTTTGATGATTTATTAGGTGACTTAGGAAATTTATCTGTCACAAATGACAACAACAATAATATCAACTCAATCCATTTATCTTCACCATCCCCTCCTTTAATTGAAAATAAAACGACTTCTAATTATGATATATTCAGTCAGCTATCTCAGCCTCAATCTCAGCCTCAATCTCATACCATTCAATCAAATAATTTGGGTAATAGTTTTGATCTCCTTGGTTCATCCTTTTCATCTACTACAACACCTAATACCAATACACCACAGAAACAACGTACAGTGGTCAATGAATCACAACATCTCAAATTTGACCTCGAAGTTTCAAGAGAGTCGAGCTCAACGCTATTGGCAAAGGCGTTCTTTACCAACTTGAATGCTTCTCCAATTTCCAATCTGACCTTACTGATCGCTGTTCCAAAAGCTTTATCATTAAGATTGGACCCTCAATCTGGTAGTTTCATTCCAGGATATGGTAAAGATCTTGTCACCCAAGTTATCAGAGTCGACAAAGCATTGAACAATGTTCCTGTAAAGATTAAATGGAAAATAGATTATGTTGTCAACGGGACTGATGTACAAGAAACCAACACTTATGTCTTACCATCTTTATAGTGTACAGTCCTTTTGTTCAAATATAATTACAACTTTTTAGTTTTTCAAGAGCACATACATCATTTTAGACAGTGTCGGCTTCAAAAAATATACGTCCCTATAGATGGACGAATTTGATCATGAACAAAATGTAGTATATTGTACTATATAACTAGCTAAAACTTATCTTATTTGGTACAGTGGTCAAATTATACTATATTCCGGAACAAAAAGCACAACTAGCAACCAATGAACCAGGATTTTCAATATTTCAATGCTTTTTCCTACTTTTGCATTTTTTTTTGCTGCTGTTGTTGCTGCTGGAGCTGCTCCAACATATCAAGCTGTGCCTTTTGTTGGGGTGTTAATTGAGCAGTTTTATCTTGCAGATTTGGCTGTAAAGGAATATGCGAGCCCATAACTCCAGAAGGAAACTCTGAATAACCTCTTGCACCTTTTTGTATAGATGGTGCCTGCTGTGTGTTTGGTGATTGGCTGAGCGTGTTAGAGTTTGATATTCTTGCTTGTTGTAACAAAATTTGCTGAGGTGTCGGTGTCGATCCTCCCACTGCTGGCTTACTCTGAGCCTGCCCTGTGGTAGACCTTTGAGTTGGGGTGCTGGAACCAGAGTTGCTTCTTGAAAGCGCTGAGTTGTTGTTTCTATTGACATTATTGGCAGTGACTAGCCCATGCTTGGCCTGGATATTAGCTAGATATTGAGCTGCTACTTTAGATACCTCTTCCTTAGTATACGTAGGATGCTGTGTTTTAATCTTGTTGATGACCGCTGATACATATGATGGTGAAAAAGTCTTGCGCCCATCTGGTTGAGTTTGGATGATGTTATCAAATGAGTTCTGTGGTGCAACAGGCCTCGATAACTGAGGATTACTATCTGATCTATTGTAATTCATGGAGACTGAGCCATTGTTCAAAGGGATATTAGAAGGAACTGAAGCGGCATTTGATGACTGGGATGGGCCCGTCATCCTAATGTTTGGTTGAGCAGATGCAGATGTACCTGCAGCTTGTGATTGCGCTTGAACTTGAATTTGAGCTTGTAGTTTGCGCTGTCTCATTTGCATTATTTGCTGTAGTTGTTCAGCAGTATACTGTTGACCATTTGGACCCTTTGGAAACGAGTTTGGCTGCAATACTCTCTGTGAATTGAAGCCAGCACCGGAAGATAGTGGTCTTTGCTGTAATTCAGCCTGAGGTTGAGACTGCGACAGCGGCTGAGATTGCGAATGTGGATGTGCATTTTGATAAGATTCTGAGTCAGACTGCGAGTATGCCTGTTGTTCAAAATTCTTTTGGTTTTGTTGAGGTACTTGCTGAGAGTCTGAAAGTGGACGTTTAGTGTGGTCGAGTGGTTGTGCGTTATCATTCAATGAGGGTTGAGTATGAGGCATATGAGAAGAGCGTATAATCTGACCAGAGCCATCATTGACATGTGTAACATTGTTGTTAGCGTTGGGATTTCCTGCCATATTAGTTAACCTCTGCTTCGCTTGAACATTTTGCACATAAACTTTGTTCATTTCCTCTTCCCTCTTATACTTCAGGAATGCGAGCTCTGCTGGAGTTGGCGCCACTAACTGGCGTTCATCAATAGTTCTCTTGACTTGTGTGCTATTAGGCTTCGGAGCATTCTCCCGCTTTCTCATACATTTCCTAATTGCCTCAAACATACTGGCCCACCGTAGGCGCTTGTGGCCTCTTTGGATTGAATCAACACCAACCCCTAAAGGAGAAATTCTTCTCTTGGTATTAGCTTGGATATTATGTGCATGCTCTAGCCATTTCATCGCATGAACGGTGTTCAAACCACGCATATCAGAAAACTGGAAGGTGTCATTCAGTTGAATATATCTTTCAAAGCATTGCCACGGAGTTCTTCTTTCAATATTTGATTCATATCTTCTGGTAGGTCTCTTAGAAAGATAAGCAGATACAACACCCCAGTTGAAAGAGAACTGGTTCACATATTCAATTAGCTTCTGATCATCCTCTGGCAACCATATGGTTGGTGTTCTGAGATCAAGATATTTAAGACTTGGTGGAAGTGGAGGCTTGATAGGTGCGTATCTTCTTTGAGACTGAAAGCCAAAAGAACCCCGTTGAGGAGTTGGGAGACTTTGCGACTCATCTAATATTTGCTTAACAATAACATTATACCAGGTTTCCTCATCATTTTCCTCCGGAACTAGAGCCTTGGATATAGGAACTAGAGGAGTTTTCGAATATTTCTCATCGTAGTTTTGGAAACTCACAAATGGGGAAATGGACTCTAATAATGTTTTATCTCTTTTATTCAACTCACTCAACTCAATAAATGGTTTATAAATCAGCGATGGATGGTGCTCTGATCTCGTTTCAACCTCGTTAGGTAAAAATGCAGGCATTCCAAATGGCTCATTCTCTTCAATATTGGCTTTTCCATGAGATGGGGCTGTAACAAATTTGCTATAGAGACTGGACTTATTATTCAAAAAATCACTGTCCACTGATTGACCTTCAATAAATACATCAGCCAAATGGTCATCATCACGCTTGTCATTATCACAAGTTACCTTAACGAAATCCCCATACTCACCATTTTCAATGGTATAGTTATCTGTTTCATTTGTAGATAAGAAGACAGGTGCTCTTCTCTTGACGCAGCACGATTTTTTCCCGTAGGTCCAATAGTCGCTTATACTCTGCGCAATATATGAACACATAGCAATCTTCAATTTTCTGAACTCTCTGAAATCAATAGCCATCCAATTCATTTCTGATAATAAGTGGTCCCAGTGAGCCCTGTTTTGATTTGATTTCAGTGGGTCCATAAACTTTACTGGCTGTCGCAACGCCCATTTATTTTGTCTCTTCAATTCTTCAATCCTTGAATGAACAACATTGATTTTACCTTCTGTTAAACTGGTTTCAAACATGGTGGTGGTGACAGCTTTGTTAGATTGTGAAATAAGCTTTACCAAAGGTAGAGTTTGTGCCAGATAATACAACTCAGCCAATGAGGTCGAATCACACACTTTTTCTGGTAGCTGTTCTTTCAATAGTATTATCATATTATCTTTAACATCTGTTCTTTCAGGGTTGAAAAGTGAAACCCGCTTGTCATCTGTAGTTCTTTTTTTCTTTCCAACATACTGGGCCTTGGGCGCTGTATTTTTAGCATGCGCTTGTGTCTTAATGGAAGAAGTGCTTGAGCCATCATTGTCATTGAAGTTATTCGAAATTGAGACTCCCGAAGTAGTTGCAGTGTTGTCATTGTTCTGCGTGCTTCGCACTATAGCTTCAGAACTAGATGTTGAGATATTGATCATAGATACTGGTGAAGTTGTGGTTGTACCAGTAATAGGAGAGGTTGTTTGTTCTTGTCCAGCTTGTATGACTTCTGAGTTGAGCTGTGGACTTTCAAACAGTGTACCTGCTTCAATCTTTTGTGCTGGGTTGAAATTATGTTCTGTAACTTCAGTTTGAATCTTATTTTGAGACACTGTGAGGTCTGTTTCTTCACTTATATTCTGTTCCTGGATCTTGGATGTAGAGTGATTAGATGAAGGGCTGACTTGAGCTGAAAGCTGATGTGATCTTTTCTCGTTACCATTTGAGTTATCAGGAGATTGTTCAAATAAACCAGAAGCTAGTTTTGGATCCGATGATTTATCTTGTAAGCCTATTGGCGCTAGGTCCTTGGCTTCGAAACTATCATTAGTGTTGTAAGCTTTCTGGATTGAAGGAATAGCAGTATCCACAACTGAGATTGCAAGACCATCAAGATAATTGATGGCCCCGGAAGCGCCAAGAATAGCAGAAGATATGTCACAGCTAGATGCATAGGCTTTCATTGATTCTTTGATCCTTTTGATTGATCTATCATCGATATTACCATCTTCACCCAATCCTAACTTTGAGAGACTTGCCATCGCATATAATTCTTGCAGTTTCCTCTTTCTAGCCACAAAAAGCTTATCGGACTCGCTATTTCTTCTTTTAACAGCCTCTTTCCTGACATCTTCTATCAATATTGAGCTAGAAATGGACGACATGGCAGGCTCACACTGTAGCACTTTGGCGGTAGAGGTAAAGATTGATGAAGGTTGTTTTTGCTTTTGGGATTTTTTGTTTTTGTTTTTTAAAGGAAATGAAAAAACTGGGAAGAGCTTTTGTAGTCACGTGACACAAATGGCAGAAAGTAGAAAAGAAAATAACATAAGAACAAGAAAGGGAGGCAAAAGCAGCTTAGCTTTCCAAGTACTACTGCTGAAGAAGGATTAGGATTCAACTATTAATGGAATATGGAACGCTCTCAGTTTTTTTTCTGGGCTCTCCTACTATTTTTTATACTTTCAAGCCCTCCTCCACAGCCCATAGCATCTGATGACCAGCACCAAAAACTATCGCTCTACAAACAAGAGTTGCTCTATTCATATGATGACATTTTGAGAAACTCAACTTTCAATACGAATTTTGGAAATTTGACTGGATTCAAGCTGAGTTACCAAGACGTTTTGAATGGAAATTCAAATCAGACATATCCAATTAAGGGGAAGGATTACTCAAACTGGGAATTTAATCAAAACTACTCCATATTACCAGATGAAGTTACCAATAGAGCCCTCCAGGTCTGGAACTTGGAGCCAAATAGTCCGATAGAAATTGAAGATAACAGCAGTATCAATTTGAAAAGTTCTAATTACTACAAAAACATTACCTCCCAAATCAATGGTAAATTCGAACTAGTCAATTCTTCACTCAAATTTGAACATCTTCCTCTGCAGCTTCCTCCCTATTTACAGCATTTTGATGATATCACTTTAAATAATGTCCACAATTCCAATGGTGATCAAGGATTTCCAAGGCAAACAGAGAATGTCAATATGGATTCATCCTCAGACGAGTCCCAACAGCACCAGAAGACTCCTTTGATCGGCAATTTGACGTCTGACGATCTTTATAACGGTCAAATAAAGCTGGACATCTCAAATATTGACTCAATCTATGGCAAATACTTCAATAAGGTTGATGATAAAGTCAAATTGATCAACATCAATATAGAGCTTTCAGATGAAAATGACGATAAGGTGCATTCTATTGAAACTAAAGGGTTTTATTTTGTCCAAAACGGTAATATTATCACAGCTACACATAGTGCCAAGTTTTTGAGTTTGTTTTCTGGTTTACAGCATTTAGTTTTGGATGAAGAAAGCTTCGACGTTTCCAAAAATTTGACGGTTGAGTATTTCAAGAATGTCTTATTTAACGGAAATGATGGTACTGACAGCGAAGGCGAACTGGACCCTGAGAAGATAGATATAAATTTCAATTATTTATCGCAATCCGTGGAAAAGGCTACAAAGCGTTGTGAGTTTATCACCTACTTCCATGTCAACAAGGTAAATTTGACACTTGATGAAATAGAAAATATCGACAGAGAACTGAAGTCACCTATTGGTCAACCCATTGATTTGAATAAAATACCTCGATTAGAGTTATCTGGTTTGATGTACTCACCAGACTGCTCAATTGAGGTTAATATTCCAAAAATCGAAGGAATCAAGAGAGAAATTCATATATTACAACTCCACAAACTCATCTTAACAACTTTAGTACTCATACTAGCTCAGATTCTTCTAACAATGAAACAAATGAATCAGATCAATACTCCATCTACCATATCGAGAATATCATTTTGGTCAATTTGGATGATGAGTATAGTTGACGGCTGTCTTACTATGATGTGTTTGTTATCATCTTCTATTCTAAGTGGACTATATTTACCTTTGACAGTATCAGCATTTTTATCACTGGTATTGGCCTTCATATTTGAGATGAGATTTATGGTCAGTATCTACACTTCACAATTGAATGAGAGAACTTTGAATCTCTTTACAGCGCTACAAGGAAGACCAATGGACAGTGATGATAATAATGGTACACAGCAGCAAGATCAACGGACTGTTTTGAACAACGTTGAAATTGATGAGGCAACCGTTAGTTCTGGAATCACAGCTAGATTTTTTTTCTCAGTCATATTTCTCACCTTTTTAATTCTGAATGCCACAATGTGGTCGAAAGGCGTTCGTCAAGGCTTTGAGAAAATTGTTTTGTTCTGCCTCAACTCTTACTGGCTCCCTCAAAGCTATAGAAATATTATCAGAGGTTCTCACAGGTCTTTTAAGTGGTGGTTTATTGGAGGAACTACTATTATTCGTACTGCTCCACTATTCTATCTATTTGTTGTGAAGGATAACATATTTGATCACCATTATGATGCTCAATTCTTTATCCTGATCTGTTTATGGTTGGCACTCCAATTGGGTCTTCTGTACCTACAAGAGCTATTGGGTCCAAGATTCTTGTTACCGAAGAGGCTATTGCCTGAAACTTATAACTATCATCCAAGCTTGACGGTAGCAGACTTGGAGAATGGATTTGGAGTTGAACACAATCCGGATCATGATCATGATGTTGATTTAGAGGCAGGTCCTATTGATAATCAAATAAAGAATTTAGACAATGGGCATTACATTGTTGATTGTGCTATCTGCATGAATCATGTTGAGTTACCAGTTATTAGATCGCATATTGACCAACCGTTGAATCTATTTGCAAAGAAAAACTACATGGTCACTCCTTGTAAACATATATTTCACACTGAATGCTTGGAATCTTGGATGAAGTATAAACTACAATGCCCTGTTTGCCGGAATGCTTTACCTCCATTGTAACAGGGAGATTTGGATGAGTAATTGGCTATAATAAAGTTTCATATCAACATTTAAGAGTATCGAAGTATCGAATCGCTCAGATATTCGTGTAGTATTTTTTGTAACTAACATCAAGACACCTTTTTCAAAATTAATAGACAAAATCAAATTAATCCAATCGAAAGCACACTTAATAATATTCACTTCTGCATCAAGGCAACTAAACATCATCAACAGAATGACAGATCATGGGATTTCATCCAAACAGTGAGTACAATCTTTAACGCGTTATGATATCGTCGATATTATGGTAAAATATCTCGTTACAATTTGCTAACATAAATCTGAAAGCCCTCAATACAGAGCCTGTCTTTTTGGTGAGTATAAAATACTGAAAGAAATTCTCACTGATATCACTCTCATCACATTGCTAACATGAATTGAATTGGCTCAGATATGGATGGATTGTTGATCAACAGCGAAGATATTTATACAGAAGTGACGGATGAACTGCTCGCTGAGTATGGGAAAGGTCCATTGACATGGGACATCAAGATCCAACTACAAGGTAGACCTGGTCCAGAAGTATGTGTTGTTTGACTTATCGATAACACGATGGTTTGTATAATCTTATGAGTTACTAACATCCAACCTCCTTTTGTTAAAGGCAGGGCAATTATTGATTGATGCTTATCAACTTCCAATAACCACCGAACAATTGACTGAAATGAACATTAAGCGACAAGAAGATAAATGGAAGAAATGCCAATTCTTACCAGGTGCGTATGAGCTATTGAAATATTTGAAATCTAAAGGGATCCCTATTGCGTTAGCCACCTCTTCACATAGGCTGAACTTTGAGCGCAAAACTGGCCATCTCAAGTACGGGTTTGAGTTATTCGGCGATCACATAATCACTGGTGATGATGAGAGAATACCAAAGGGCAGAGGCAAGCCATTCCCTGATATCTGGTTAGCTGCTCTGAAGTCAATTAACTCTCAGTTTCCGAGGGATTCTGTCCATATTTCTCCAGAGCAGTGTTTGGTATTTGAAGATGGCCTCCCTGGCCTTCAAGCAGGAAAGGCAGCAGGTGCCCATGTTATTTGGGTACCAGACCAGAGAGCACTGGATGTAATGAACGGCGAAGAGATCAATTATCTTGGCAAACAGGGAGAGATTCTGAAATCTCTCAAAGACTTTGACACCTCAAAATATGGTCTTTAGTTCACATTCATCGTTTCGCTATTTCAAGGATACTGATTTGCACCTAGTAAATTCATTGAAAACAAGTTTACAATATATAAATGAATACATATTGGATATAGATTAGTGCTTGGTGATCAAAAGGTCGATCAAAAAACTCACATTTTTGTGAATTATGAAATATACAAGAAACAAAAGCCCACTCTGTACCTTTTCTTTCTATTCTCTTCTTTTTCTGCTTGCTGGTTTTAGTTTTTTCAGTCGTCACCAGGTTAAAGCTAACAATCATACAGGCTCATTGCGGAATAAGTATGAAACACTTTCACCATTGTGCAAACGACGAATACCTTCAGCCAAAACGCTACTTATATCAATTGTATCCAATCTTGAGCATAACTTCAACTTTTCCTCAAATGGCACTGTATTAGTGCATACCACTTTAGTAAGTTTAGAGTTATTGATGTTATTGATGGCATTACCTGAAAGAATACCATGTGTCACAATTGCAATAACAGATTTGGCTCCATTTTCTAGTAGCACATCGGCAGCTTTGGCAAGAGTACCACATGTATCTGCCATATCATCCACAATGATACAGCATTTATCTGTAACGTCACCAACTAGAACCATTCTAGAGACTTCGTTGGCTCTAGCTCTTTCTTTATGGATCAAAGCAAAATTTAAGTCTAGACGATCAGCTAATCCAGCAGCTCTCTTAGCACCACCAGCATCTGGGGAAACAATAATGGCCTCTTCATGAGGAATATGCTCTTTGATATATCTGACAACACTTGGCTCAGCATATAGGTTATCGACTGGAACGTCAAAGAAACCTTGTATTTGAGAAGCGTGCAAATCCATAGTGATGACATGGTCACAACCAGCAGTCGTCAGCATATCAGCCATCAACTTGGCAGTAATTGGGGCTCTTGATTTATCCTTACGATCCTGTCTAGCATAAGGGAAGTTTGGAATCACTGCAGTAATACGACGAGCTGAAGCTGTTTTACAAGCGTTTATCATGATTAGAAGCTCCAACACACGGTCATTGACAACACCTGATCCGATTTGGACAACAATATAAATGTCTTCATCACGAACAGATTCACCGATAGAAAATGATACCTCACCACAAGAGTCACGCTTCAAATATATATCAGTGAGTTTGATACCTAGTCTTTTGGCAACCAGTTCAGCCAACCCTCTATGGACATCGCTGGCGATCAACTTGATAGAATTTCTAGCCATTTTTTCTTCTGTGCTTATGAAAATATTAGGACAGAGCTGATGGTTATTTGCAAATAATAGGAGTTAATGATATTAAAACTCTTTGGAATAATGGAATAAATGGGTATGGAGATTACCTAAAATTACAAAATGTTATCCAATCCTTTTCATTTATATAAAAATTTTTAAAGATGGGAAAAAAAAAATTGCTTACATAATATTACTCCAAACACCACCTCCAACTCCAACGGGTTGATACGTTGATACGCGTTTGTCCAGTGGCCACTCATGTATATTGATAATTGAAGGGTAATGGAGGTATAAGAGTGCCAGATATCATGTATTCCTAGCATCAATCCACATTCATTTTTTCCCTTTAGACTTCTTGCCTTTCTTATTAGCTCTAGAACTGGATGGAGGCTCAACCATGACAATAGTCCCATTCTTGACATCTTCTGGTGCATCCTTGAATTTTTCCTGAGACTCTAAGAAGAACATCATATCCTTAACCTGCTCATTTAAGTCCAAATTGGAGGTCTTGAGTTCTTCGTTTTGCTCTTTTAATAGCTGTATATTACTGAGCAGTCCCTCAGAAAGAGTTCGCTCTTCTTTCCACTTTCTCTCCAACTCCTTCGTTGATTCTTTTAGCTTTTTTGTGATATCCAGTTTATCATGTACGCTATCAACAGTATCTTTGTGACTTAATTTGAAGGCAGAAAAGCTGGCTTCTAGAAGCTCGATCCTTTTGTTTACTTGTATAGTATTTCGATCAGCCTCCTCTTTCTCTGCAGTAAGCTTTGAAAGTAAATCGGCAGATTCAAGTAATCTTGACTCATAATACTCCCTTTGAGATTCTAGTTGGGAAAGCAACATGTTTGAGTATTCCAATCCAAAGTCTCTGTTTTTGTCCTTGATGCTAGTCCCCTGGGAATCAGATGTTTGGGATGAACAGGACGCTGTCCCTATGTCTGGTAATTCCACAAGCTTACCATCAGATTCATTTTGTAGTAATCTGTGAACATAATTATCGCCAGCATAATCCCAAACTCTTTGCGTTGATATATCCATAGCAAAGCAGTGATTTGTTTCTTCGAAGTGTTCGATAGCATGTTTCTTATCATATCTACCACACCCTGTGTTGCCACAAATTAAACAGATCCAAAGATTTTGAGAGCTACCACAACTTGAACAACTATCGTCAACTTTCAATGTGTTTGGGGTAAGATTCGAATACCTGCAGACAAGGCAAGTATCATCTCTCCATCTATTCAAACATTGACAATGGAAAGTGTGCTGACAGGTAATTGTGACCAACCCTGTCAAGTCTGAGTCCATCCTTTCTAAGCAAACTGGACATGTTGGTAATTCTTTGAGAACTACCTTATTTCTCGCGTCAAGATTAGTTCTTACTTGTAAGGTGAATGGATCCTCAAGAAGGTAAGGTATTCCTTGAGAGTCAAAATTCAATGGTCTAAATATGACAGACTTAACAAATATAACTCGACATATTTCAGATTCTAAAGAGTTGAAAGTCTTCCCATTGTACGTTTCTTGAAAACGTCTTGCTGGTTCATTTGATTTGAATTTCAATAAAACCATGAATCTATTGGGATTATCAGATCTTATCAATCTAAAATGAGACACCTCTTTGATGATTGATTCACCTCCGAGGAAACCCATCAAATCAGTGGGAGAAAAGTAATTTGGAACAGCAAGTATTGCGACAGTGGTATCATCAGATTCAACTTCTATATTATCATCAGTCTTTGTGCTTTCAAATTCCCTGTACAACCTTACAACACCATAGCCCATGAATTTGGCTTTCAGCGGTTCAGAATTGTTCGTCACCATTAAATCAGAGTCAAAGTTAGTGATATAGAGCTTCGTGACTCTATAGTCAAATTTAAATTCTCTATTATTATCCCTTGGATCAGCTAGCAATGGCTTCAACAAGGTCTTCTTGTCTTGTGTAAGTTGTGTTGCTTCAAGCGAATCGAAATCGCTCAAAAATAAGTCGCTGTTCTTGAAAGATTGTTGAAACCAGGGATCAGTTGTATCTATAGGGGTGCAGTCAACAGAGATTATATAGTGACCAAGTTCAAACATCAATAATGGCCATTGCAACTCCTGTAACTCTGAACTAATTAGTATTTTAGTATTTTGATATTTTGATATTTTGATGCTGATCAAGCAACAAGGAAGGCAAAACAAAACAAAACAAAACAAAACAAAACAAAAAAACTCGATAATTTGATAATTTGATAATTTGATAATTTGATAACCACAACAGCACAACAGCACAACATTGAACAGTGCAACTTTTACACAGCTTGAGTTGTATTGTTGAATTACAAATATTATGGGGCTATTCTACATTGTTTGTTTATTTTGTTTTCCATCTCTCTAGAGTCTAGTCACCTGAATGTATAATATAGACTGGTATCACACCTTTATGAGCTCTGTCTCAATAGGAGTTCCCTTTCTGCCTGCAACACCTTTGCAGAGATCCAACCTCTACCTGGAATAAAGATACGACGATGTGGTCTTCCATCCTTGTCAAACATGGGATGGTTCAACACAGAGGGAACAGGGACGTTTGGATCATGGATGTTTATATCTGTTCGGGCCCTTCGCAGAGGAGAATCCTCTTGGTGCGATTGATCTGGGAGGCTGCGACTCTCATTGAAATTCTCATTGTTGGCCACCCTTGCCCAACCTGGCTTTGTGGGCTTGATTGAGTCATAGATTGATGATATACATGATGATTGTATCGTTCCTGTTTCTATATCAGGAACATCATATACTCCCTCTAATCCTGGGGTTTTTAGATCATGTACCTGTTTACAACTAAGATCCCGGCAGTACAGTTTCCATCTTGCTCTTCCATCACTCGTAGCTAAATTGAATGAATCATTGCAGTCATTATCAGCGTCATTTTCCTGAAGTCTCTTTGTTTCAATGATGATGCTTGCTGGTTTATTATCTTGGGTCCTGCTGTTAAGCTTTGAGTCTGTGTTCTGAACGAAAAGATTTCGGTGGTCAATTGAAGATATCTTACTATGACAAGTTATATTGGTGATTGATGATGATTGTGACAAAATTGGTGATATATCTTTATTTGAACAAGAAATAGAGTACCCTTCATTTTCTTTCGGCTCTGGCTTAGATTCAAAGGTGACAGCCTTCATTACTATCGCACCGATAATTGCTAAAATCACCATCCAGTGATTGTACGGTTTGTTTGCATTCATGGTTTTTGGTGCAATCTTCTCACTAATACTTGAAGGATATTCACCAGTATCACCGTCGATGAAGCATGAGAATATTAAAAGATTTAGCAGACTAGTAGGGCTCTCCTGACCGTACTCATTCACCACATAAGTAACACACCTATTTGCAATATTGGTGGTGTTAATACGTTTTCAATCAAAAACACAGAATGAGGTGTAGAACTTACTCTTCAACTAGTTTAAGGCTCTTTTCGTTCAGGAAATGAGGCTTGATTGCTTTAATGAAGTTTGATCTTTGTCTGTTGAAGCAGGATACGTTGTCTGAAATCTCACCACAGATAACCATCTTATTAAACTCTGTGATGCTTGCCATCTCTGCATATCTTGTAAACAGAGTAATCCTGTTGTTGAAAGTTATATTTGAGGAGTTGAAGGTCTTCATGTTATTATTCTTGCAGAGAAGTAGAATGAGGAAGAAAGACAGGACAACAATAACAGCTGAAGGTATCCATTTAAAACCCATAAGGAATCTCAGTTCTTTAGTAAACGCCATGACTGATGGAGTTCAAGATGATCTAGTCCGCTATGTCCGCTATCAGAAAGTGGTACCAGCATATATGATTCACATCAACGTATGACAGTCACACGTAGCTATCAAGCGGTAGATCTGGCTTAATATATACTTGGAATTGTTGTGTTGAACTTTTTTTTTTGTGAATTTGTTTATCTTTGTGTACTATCAATCATCATCATGAATCGATCAAATATCGATCAATCCAATACTACAGCTTAATTACATGGCTCACAACTGACACTCTTGAGAAAACAATACAAGCGTTAATATGAATAACACGTATAATTCATATAATTATGATATATATATATCTTAAATTCTGTACTATATCTTAGGAGGGAATCTTGTCTAATTTACAATTGGTGGTATGGATTCTTTCATGACAATATTATAGAAATGCAAAAATGGGGAAGATTAATCTTGAGTAGGATGCTTGGAAACGTAATCTTGTGCCTTGGCCTTGACATAGTCAACTCCCTTGGTGTTGTTGGATTTCTCTTCAAATGCTAACCACTTGGCGAAAAAGAATTTGGCTTGTTTACGGGAGATGTTCTTGGTCAAAATTCTCTCGAACAAATCTTCAACCCTTAGAAGCTCATTCTTCTTCATCTCTTGATCAATGTAAACATTCCATAAATCAATACGCTTTGGAGCGTCTGCAACTAACCCTTCGAATAATGAACGACCCTGTTCAGGATCACCTTTGCTGAACTCTAATTGGGCAAATTTGCGAACAACTTCTATGTGATCACGTTTGGCTAAGGAATTCAATGCATTTCCTAACACCTCATGTGCCTTCTCATTCTCGTTACGATCTAACAAGTAGCTACCAAAATTAGTCCAGGCAGAAATTGACGATTTCCCAAACTTTTTAGTAATAGTTTTGAAAAGTTGCTCAGCTTTGTTAAACTTCTCTGATAACACATAAATATTAACCAATCTTTGATGCATAGTCAATGAATCCATAAATTCACATGAACGTTTGAAAGTTTCATGTAAGGAATCATCAGTACCAAAAGTATTCTCCAAGTTAAGTAATGCAATCCAGATATTAAGCTTTTCTTGCTCTTCACGGTAGTTGATGGTCTTCAAAGCACGTTCGGCAATTTCTCTAGACTTTTCAATTTCACTCAACTGTAGCTGAAATGACATATAATTCATCCAGGCAATAGATGAGTTAGGGTTACCAATGATCAATCTCTCGAAATCAGACACTGACTGTGGCGCTCTGGTTTGTATATCTCCTGTTGTGTCTTCAATAACATCCTTGGATCTCTTTTTCTTTTTAGATCTAATTTCAGTGAAATCTTCTTCATCGCTTGACTCTTGTTGATCATTGATTTGATCAAATACGCTAGCAGTCCAATCAAATCCATTTGTTGTGAGACCAGTAACAAGATTTTCAGCTTCCTTTTCATCAGAAGATTCCTCAATAGATTCATCAGAATCATTATAAGCATCTTCAACTAGGACATCTTCATCCTCCGCTTCAGAGCCCTCCACTTCAGAGTCACTGTCATCATCGCTCTCATTATTAACGCCCAAGTCTTCATTGTCATTGGTCTTTTCTGTATCAATATCAGATACATCTTCCATATCTTGATCGTCTTCGAAATAAGAAGCCTTCATACCCAAACTGAGCTGCTTCTTTTCTGTGTTGATAGATAACACTTTAACCTTGACTCTATCACCTTCACCAAACAATGCAGCCAAATCAGTAACAATGTTGTCTGAAATCTCAGAGTGATGTACTAGACCTGAAATGTTCATAGTTCCGTCAAGATTAACGAAAACACCAAACTCTGTAACTTTTCTAACAGAAGCTTCGAAAATCTCACCAACTACCAAATCGGAGAACTTCTTCAAAATGTTTAACTCTCCATTAACTTCGGTTTCTTTCAAAGTTAAAGTTACACGTTCATCATTAATTTTGACAACTTTCCCAACAACCATTTGGTATTGTTTGTAAAACTTCTTCCAATCTTTAATATATGAGTCTGATAAATCAGAAACTTTGACAAAAGCAGTGACTTCTCTGCCAATAGACACAAACACACCTTGCTCGGTAACATTCTTCACAAATCCACGAACAATCTGACCCTGCGTTAAGTTGGAAACATTATAGACTAACTCATCTTTTGCGCTGTCGGAACGTAACGAGACGTTTATTTTTTCTGTGGAAGCATTCACTTCTAAAATAGTAGCTGAGACGATGGTGTCTTTAGTAAATTTTTTTTCGAGCTTATCAGTATAATCATCTAAAGCATCTGTGACAAAGGAAATGGCCTTAAGTGAATCAGATAATCCCAATAATACATAACTTGGTGTAACCTTCAGTACTTTAGCAGGAAGCTTTGAGCCAACCTTCACGTCATCAAAGTTTGACAGTTCATTTCTTGCGGTAAGAATTAAAGAATTGTGCTCAGAATCAACAGATTTAACAGTTACTTTTAAGGCAGATCCCAATGGGAAATACTCTTCAAAGTTTTCTAAAGCTCTCACATCATCGGAAATGCTCAATAAAGGAATTCTTCCTTTGATGGTTGTGCTGATATTTGCCCATACATATGATTTTGAAGCATTGTTAATATATGCGACCCACTCAGTTCCAACAGTGGTATCAGATAATGAGATGCTTTTATTCTCATTTGCAGATAAACTTGATTTCTTAGCACTCAATTCAAAAATCACTTGTTTGGACTTTCTGTGGGTAATAGGTAAAAATGTATGGTTACGAACATCATGGTAACCAAGTATCTTTACGTCAATAACATCACCCTTATTGAAAACCTTAAGTGGGTATTTGGTATCTTCAATCTCAGAAATAGTATCAAACACTTCTGATATATCAACACGGCCTTGAACATCATCAGCCAGCTCAACATTTAATTGATTCTGTTTGACACTTTTGACGATTGCCTTTGTTAATTTTCCTGGGATAAACTGATCTAATGTAGTAATAGAGGCATCAGCTGGGTTCTTAACCTCATTTTTAGTTCCCTTTAGTGAAAGCAAAAAACGCTCGTTAACGTCATCAGTTCTAATGATTCTGGCTGTTATTGATTGATTCTGATAAAACAGCTTCTGCAAATTGGCAGGACTATTCGAGGCATACTTGGATAACACTAACCCAACTAACTTAGCACCAAATCCAACAAAGACACCCTTATCTGTTACTGATTTCACATAACCATGAATTGATTTTTCAGATACCTTTATGTCTGAGAATTTTGTTGGTAATTCCCCTCTCTTGGCAGCTTCAATTAGAGTTTGCTTTGCTGTAAGGTTGAAGATATTAGAACGTTGATCTTTGTCCAATAACAGACCATCTAATGAGTCTCCAACTGATAGTTTATTAAAGATGGCACGGTTCTGCTCAAAATTTCCATCCGATAAGTGACCAGCAAAAATGACACCCTTCAAGTTACTATCCTTTAACTGAACGATAGCTGAGTCTTTAGACTTTTCAAGCACCACTGTCTGTACAATTGATTTACCAGAATGTAGCTTGTTCAAGGCGTCCTTATCCCCAGCATCAGACGAATCAGATGCAAGTTTGCAACTAACAACCACTCTTTTCAACTCAACATCAACTGATATTATTTTCACTGCGATGGATTGACCTAAACGTAAATGATCTTCAGGTTTGCGAACAAATGTCTCACTGATTTCAGATTTTGGTAAAAAACCTTTGATATCTCCAAACATGGATACAATAGCCCCAGAAGGTTTAAATGAATGGACGGTAACAATTGTTCTTTCATCCACTTTAACATCATTGATTTGAGTAATAACGTTATCATTATTCACCAACGATTTTTTCAAGGTCATATAAATCTGTTTCTTGTTCTTGGATAAACTATAAATTCTACCTTTGACTTTAGCACCGATTTTGAATTTTCTCTCAGGGTAGACCAATTTTGTGTCGCTCATATGGTTTGAAGGAACGATAGCTTCAAAAGTATCGAAAAGTTTCACTTTGATACCTTTATCAGCAGAGACGCTTAGCACCTCACCAGTTACTGCTTCACCGACAGGAATATCTTGTGATCTCAAATATTTCTGCTTGATGATTTTAGGATCCATTGTTAATGAGAAGTAATTGTCCAGCTCTGAAAATCCTAAGACTCTTGCCTTATGTTTGGATCCAATATTGTAATGAACTGAGATATCAGACTTGTCAGAGTCAATTCTAGAAATATGAACTTCACCTAGTCCATCACCAATGGAAACATAGATGTAGTTTGAATCGTAGCCTTTGACTTCGACTTCAGTAACATGACCAATTGGGAATGCAGTTAATGGGGCAGATGATACATTTGAGTTATAAGAGTTCTCATCTAGCGACAAAATATGTGGTTGAAAAGAAAGAACTAGTTTCTTATTTTCATTTCCCAACAACACAGCAATAACTCTGGCCTTTACATTTGAACCTATAGCATATTTGTGCTTTAAATCGGTAGCATTGAAAACTGCTAAGTGGGCAAGATTAACAGAAGAGTCAATCAACCCGTATGATTTTGTTATAAGACCATCTTTGTTAATCTCTGTAACAAGAGTATCAATCAAATTACCAGGAACAATAGAGTCAACGGATGAAATAGTCGAAACTGGTACTTTCTTCCCAGTTGTAAGCTTCACTATGACTGTTCTATCGTTCTTTACTATAGTGGTCAATAAGACTGAACCTGGAAGTAAATCATCTTTAGTGTATGATGCTGCTTTCAAATCTTTTGTGGAGATGAAACCATTTAATTTTTCCTTCCCTATATCTAGAATTGCACCATGGTCTTCTAAACTGCTTATGGACACCTGTATAGTAGAATTTGGAACTAGATCTTCATCTTCAAGAACCTTATTGACCTTCTCAACCTCAATTGATAACTCAATGTGCTTCTTTTGCTTGTTGTTCTTTGAATTCTCTACAACAATTGCACGCAACCATTGGCCTTTTCTGAAAAATTTAGACAATTCTGGGAATTTTTTGACAGGCTTCGAAGTCGATGACCCTTTGACAATTTTTTCGCTGCCGTCGTTATCTTGTTCTTCATCAGATATGTCTTCTTCATCGTCATTTTCTTCTTCATCGTCACCTTCTTCAAATGCTTCCAGAGATTTCGTTATCAATGATGAAATACTGGTTATTGGAACGTACCCAATCAAGTTATCTGGAAGTGAAAGAGCCAAGTCCAATTTATTAATTTCAACAATTCTCCCTAGAACCAAGGTACCTGGGATTAATGATTTGAAATTTAATGTTTCTATTGGAATATTGGTCTTTTCAACAGATTTTGAGTTTGATGTCACTTTTGATGTCTTCTTCTTCTTAGAAGGTCTCTGAGGTTGGTCAGCTAAATTTGAAGATGACGTTGGCTTTTTGTCAAATAGAACATCAGAAGCAGCTTCATTAGCAACTTCCTTAAGCTCCAGTGGCGTTAATACAGATGAACCACCTCTTGGAAATGATACTTCGCTTGATTCAAGAACAGATTTCTCTGGACCAACGGTATTGTCCTGTCTGAGAAGAGGCGATTCTTTCTTCTTGGAATCAGAGTTTGATCTCTTTCTCTTGATAGCAACCATTTTTGCAGAAAGCTGAAATAGGCAACTAAATAAGAGGAAATGTTTGTTCTATAACAAGAGAATTAGTTAGCTTCAGTTCAAGTCTTTAAAAAATTTTACAAGAAAAAAAAAATTAGGATGTGTCGCCTACCACAATTTCCTGTTTTGGGCCGATGAGCTTACTATTGGGTGAGCACTGAGAGATCTTTCAGTTGACAATACCACAATAACCACTTTCATTTAGCATTAGTGGATAGCTCAGATAGATAAATATAGAGAACTCTTCCTAAATCAGAGCACCATACGTATTTGAATGTGCATAGTATTTGATTGGGCTGAGGGACAGCATTCTACAGAGTGATCCAGGAAGGTTTGAAGAGTTTATTGAAAACATGTACATAAATATCTAGACTACTTTTCATGTCAATATTATATTTTTATAAGAATGAATTAACAACCTTTTGCAATTTATTCACATTGACGTCCTCACTTCCATTTTCATTTATGATAAATTTGGCTTGTTTGTTGCTTTCAAAGCTTGATGTGATTAATTCCAGATGTTGGCCATCAACAAGAGCTCCAGATTCCTTGTTCTTGGAGACAAATAAACCATATTTGTTTGAGATAAGTAGCTCATAAAGTGAAATTAGGGTTTGGATCTTTGTAGTGTATTCGTTTGCTGCTGTGTATATGTAACTTGGTAATAGATGCAAGTATAATGTAAAGTCTTGATCAACAAATTTGGTTAAACCTAATATTAAAATTCTCAATGTGGACTCTTCTCTTTCTTTTGAATTTTCATCACTCAATTCATATAATTTCAATAATGCAAGGTTTGAGCTTGAATCACTATAGCCAGAAGTATACTGAATGGTCAAGTAATCCTCTAAATCTTTGATAACAGAAACATCGTATCTCTTCAAGGTATCAAGTATTTCATCAATCGATTGTGGTCTTTGGGAGGGTTTTTCCACTAGGCTATTGGAACCAGTCATTGTAGTCTTGAGGATAATATTGAATTGTGAAGAGTTGAACGTTGAACGTTGTTCTTTCTCATTGCACAATTGAAGAAATCATCAAAAATTTTTCGTTCAAAAACCAAAAAATTACCCGGAAATTGACTTATCAAATATTAAATACTGAAATTTGGCTAGGCCAATGCTTCTCTACAGACTACAGTATGAGGACTTTGCCATCAACAACAAGCAGAGGTTCAAAAAATTGAATATTAGAGATTAGTGATAAAGGCTAAAGGCTAAAGGCTAAAGCGAAATGAACTAGCTCAGCAAGTGGCAATAAAAAATGTTGAGAAATGAGAAGATGAACACCAAGATGATGCAAACCAATCCAAAAATGTTAGTTTGATTAGCGGCAGTATTGACGATAGCACTTTGACAAACCACAAGACCTGCTAAAATCAAAGATATCAACAAGTTGCCTGTCAAAAGCGCTGCATTATAAACAGGTTTGGACTCTTCTTTGATCAGATAGCTCACCAGAGCAGATGAAAGTCCAAACAAAGGCATTAAGAGGGCACAGAAATATAGAATTCTCTCAGCCCAGTACCATTTGAAAAATGAGCTATACGACAAAAGCTTGTCCGCGAGCTCTAGATCATATATGTATAAAGGCAGCAGATTCACCTTGAATATATCAAAATTTGATTTATCGTGCCCTTTCATAAGACCAAAATAACTATTGAAGCTATTGGAAGGTTTAATGACTGTTGATTCAAAAGAGATAGTGGTGTTTTTAAATTGAGTTTCCAATGAAACAGATATAGTCACTTGGTCATTTTCGAAGTATGACGTTGGTTGCAAAGTACTCGTTTCATTATTCAATTTGAAATTGGATAATAGAGGGACCTTAACCAGCAATCCATTATCAACCTCAACTTTCTGGGTGTCAATGCTCAGAAAATTGGAAACATTTGAAGATAGCGCAATAAGTGCAAAGAGAGCAGATAAAGCAAATATTCTATTTAGGAAAGTATTCTTATTTTTCGATTTGGCAGCCGCACTCATATCACTTGCTTGGGTTATCAGTGACTCTTCATCTCCTGACTGAGCAATCGGTGACGATTTGAATCCCGACATAATCCTTATCTGTTATCAAATACAATTGAAGAGAGACCGCGTATCGTGGTAATTACATGATTATGGTTATATGATGTCTTTTATAGTTACTTCGGTAATTTTGAGTGAATAGATGATTTTCTGTTGATAACCAAATTTTCTGTTTAGTTGGCTGCATTTCTCATTGATAAAAAACAATTCCAAATAACACCAATACTTGAACTAAATGGAACTTGAAACCTTCTTGGCATTATCAAAAAGTTAACAAATTGAACCAAGGGCCAAACACAGTAATTTGCAATCAAAGTAGTAAAGTATATTTTATGAATTTTGTTCTCTAATGATTCTTTGTTCCCACCCTCCAAGACATAGTTTGAATACGTAAAAAAAGAAAACAAGGAGCAAGGAGAATAAATCAATTGATCAGATAACACTCTTTCAAGAACAGATACAAACGTTGGTTCTCTTGTAAAAAAATGATTGAGAACCCAGTACCAGCATATTTGTAGAAATGCTTGAATGAATCCCCAAAGTAAGAATCCAAAAAATCTTCTTGGATTGAAAATATAGGAGTCTGTCTGCTCATCTAACTTTGTATGATCATTGATATTTGAAAACCCATCTCCAATTTCATTGAGGTTAGCTTGAAGGGGACTGCTATTTCCAAAGTCTGTATATAACATATCATGGTTTTCATTTAAGCTCTCATCATCAATGTAGTTATATTGATCCAGGTGAATGGATGTGGCACTATTCAATCGTATTCTTCGAGGATTAATACCTTTGAGTAATGCTGTAATTGATTGAGCCAGACTATCAGAGATTCCATATAGAAGAACATTGGCGTTAATTGTTGTTAATAATATACTTTTCTGATACCTGGATTCATAATTTGGCACGAACTTGACCAAGAAATAGATGAATACTGATAATATCAACAAATTGAGTATTGGTACGTGGAGAAGTCTGAATTGTGATAAGTACTTTATTATTTTGTAGATGAAGGATTGTTGATATCTCTTGTTGAATGAAAGAACAGATTGATTTTCAATGTCTATATTGGAAGAGCTTCTTTTGTTTGATGCTACTAAATTGTGATCCTTATTGATGGAATTGCTTGTGAAATCATCCTTCCGTATTATGTTCTTTGTGACGCCTGTAATTATATCTGTATCATTGATCAATAAGGCCGATTTATGAGGATCCATCTCAACAAGTGCAAGTAGTCTATCTCAACAAAAGAGAGAATGACTTATGTTTCTATCCTTAATCCCAACATTTCTCTCAAGGGCATTGCTTGCACTATCTCCACGTGACTTGTCTTTAGGGCTTGAAGCAGTCACAAATAATTTGACACCCACACACCATTTTAGCCGACAAGCACGCCAAAAAAAACAAAAAAGAAGATCTCCCGCCAAAATTGCAGAAAATGCCCGAAAAATATCCAGAAGCGGAAACCCTTTTTGGTCCGAGCAGCATCGCAAAACGCAAAAGACTCTGAAAAAAACCAATCAAATACACAAACTCTTGTCTCCCTTTCCAATTCAGCTAACAAAGGTATCAGTAAAGTCTACAATCATGCTTATCCCAAAAGAAGAAAGAACTAAGATTCACCAATACTTATTCCAAGGTACGTGCAAATGGAAGATACACGAACTCATCAACTCATAATATCCAGCAAGATACACCAAAGTTTGAAACGAAGGAAGATTAATTAAATTGCATTCATTTATATCTCTTAAACTCAGAAGAAACAGTCAAAAGAACAACAGCAGATGATGAGACAGATCCATCAATGTGATCTAAAAAGAGCTACAGCTTATTCACTTTAAACTGCCACATCTCTAGATTACCTCACGTTTATCAGCTCGTTGATGGGCTTGATTTCATAACCATAAATGACGTGGCTTTCCATTCTCTGCTAATGTTATTCTTGTTTCAATTATCTTTCACTTTAAGGCTATTCTATAGCACGTGCTCGTGGTCTGGATATTATGGGCCTATGAGTTTAGTTCAATGATCATTGTATTATTTTATTTTGAATTTTTGACCAAATACTAACTACATGTTATATAGAAGGTGTTGTTGTTGCTAAGAAGGATTTCAACCAAGCCAAGCACGAAGAAATTGACACCAGAAACTTATATGTCATCAAGGCTTTACAATCATTAACCTCAAAGGGTTACGTCAAGACTCAATTCTCATGGCAATACTATTACTACACCTTAACTGATGAAGGTGTCGAATACTTGAGAGAATACTTACACGTCCCAGAAGGTATCTTACCAAAGACTCGTTTACAAGAATCTGCTCCAGAAAGACCAAACCAAAGAAGAAATATCAGAAGAAACTAAATTTGATCTCTGTTTTTTTTGATCTCCTAAAGGTAATGTTTTCATTTAAATTAGTTTTGTCGAATTTTTAATATAAAAGTCAAACCAAAGATAAGGTAATTACTTATTTCATAAACCCAAAGTGTCGACATATATACTGCCACATGTAAGCATCCATACGATTTGTAGAGAGAGAGAGATTGATGTATCATAATGAACGCTAACATCCGCACACCTCAGTCTGCTGCTGCCCTTTCTTTTTAAACTTCAAATTGAACGGGATTGCTTTGTTTATTTAACAGTGAAAGGGTTGGTTAAAGGACGAACAAAAAAGCATCATTATGCCTCGTGATGATTTAACAGTATGTAAAGACAAATCAATGAAGCTCCATGTTATCGACAGATCACTAACCATTTGATATAGCATTTCCCGACCCCTACAGAGGCATTTGGTGTAAACAAGAGATCTACTAATAATAGAAAGCCACCTCAACAAGCTGACCCAACAGCTCCTCCTTTACATCCTAGTCAACCTTTATCTTCACATCCAAGAACACAGTTTCCCGTTGCGAATCAGCCCTCTAGACAAGTTGCATCACAGCCTATTTATACTCCACAACAACAACAACAACAACAACAACAACAACAACAACAACAACAGAGGCCAATACCAAATATCTCTCCTCAGCGTCCATTACCAAATGTCATAAGGATTCAGTATCCACAACAACAGCAACAGGCTCGAAATCCCAATGGTAGTCGTACAGGATCACAGTCATCAATTCATGGCGAGTATGCACCTAAAATCCAGCAACAACAACAACAACAACATTCATTGGCTCCTGTTCAAGACACAAGTTTTGATCAACAATTATATGAAACATTTACTCGTAACGATATGAATAAATCAGGTCGACTTTCAGAATTGGAGCTATATAACGCACTTTTACAGTTGAACATTTATCCTAATGCTAGATTTCCCAAGTCTACAATTCAATTAATTATTAAATTATTTAATAATGATGTAAATTATGGGAATTTTACAAAATTATTTAATTATTTAACATATTGGAAGCGTACATTTGTTCAATTTGATAGAGATTTTAACAATAATATTTCATTTGGCGAATATCAAGATTGTCTTGTTAATTTTGGTTATAAAGTATCTACAGATTTGATTTTATTTATATTTCAAAAATTTGCAATTATAAATGATAGTAGAGGTATGAATTGTATGAAGTTTGATTCATTTGTGGAAAGTTTGATATGGTTATTAATGTTGACCAATGTTTTTAAGAAGTTTGATTCCGAAAGCAATGGTGTTGCCACTATACCATTTGGTGATTTTATTCATGAGTTTATGACTTTGTTGTAGTATAATTCAGATATTATGATATTATGGACCAAAAAAAAAAAATACAATAAAAGATAATATATAAGTAATTATTAATTAATAATACAAATCTATATTATAAAGAATACAATTTAAGTATCAGTAATAATCTTCATCTTCTTGTTCTGTTAGATCATCATTAATATCATCATATAATTGTGATTCATTTTGCAAATGATGATTATAATTTTGAGGATTATTATTATGATTATCTAAACGGAAATATCTTTTTGAACCAAATCTTACCTTTTGTCTATATTGTAGAATAGAATATATGATATATGCTAGAATAGATGAGATTAAGAATATTATTAAAAGTATATGATTTGATGTTACTTTTTTGATATCATTTGAAGAATTTGGAGAGATTGAGTTTATGGTTTGATTTGAAGCTATTACTATGTTGGATAAAATTGTATTTGAGGTTGTATCAAGTTGACTTTCGTGTTGGGTCTGAATATTTGACATAGTAGCTTTGTGTATGAAAATTAAAGGGTGATATTAATTTATAATTAGCAAGACAATTTCTTTTCCTTATAAGTTGAAGTTTTGATAATTATAGTTGATAAGTGATATTTTTTTTTTGGTTTTTTGGCTGCTTTTAATTTTTATAAATCTATAGATATCCCAAAATCCCAAATGTACGTATAACTATTACTCTTTAAAGCTAGTATACCATGTTTATCAATCGAACATTTATCTTAAGATCTTGTAAATACATGTGATCTAGTATATTCTATGGTTTTGCTGTATGTTTGCGTTGTGCATATAAAGATGAGTTTCTGGTTATACTGTAAATGTAAAACGAGTATCGTACTCAGACTGATCAAATCTAATCTGATACGCTAAATTTGGTTGTGAGTATATTTGATCGCTTGATTTGTAACATGAGCTAGCTAGCTAGAGTTTAAATTAATATCGAAGTAAGGTTATACGTCGTTTAAAGCTCGAATATATATTGAAATATTTTCGATAATTAAAATTTTTTGAATATTTTTAGAGTAGTGGTACCTATCGCAGAATTTAAAGGGGATTGCAATATAGCTCTGAAGTCAGAAATATATATATATAAATTGGCAGACAGTGCCATCAAAGAATGGTCCAATAGTTGTTTCATAGATATTGAAGGGAATGGTATCACGTTATCATCTTTCAGACGCTATAATGCAAAGTGGAACAAAATGAAAGGCAAACCCCTAGTTAGGAAGCCCAAATACTTAATTGACAATGAAGGTAATTTACCTCTACTGTCACAAACGTTACAGTTCAATAATGAATCAACAGATACAGAAAAGGACAAAGACACACAACAAGCAAGATGGCAACAACGCTTCATGTCGT
>JAKTWV010000088.1:0-39000 GCA_030582235.1 Ruyongia ponderosae | reverse complement strand
GAAGCTGATGCTGAACCAGATGGGTATGAGCTAGCAGAGGATTCACCAGATGAGTAGTAACCGGAAGCTGATGCTGAACCAGATGGGTATAAGCTAGCAGAAGCAGAAACAGATGGAGAACCGGTAGCTGAACTACTATCAAAGTTCAAACTGATAACAGTGTCTGGAGCAGCACGACTGGTGGTTCCTTGAGAACTGTAACCAGACTTTGATGCTGAACCAGAAATTGAGCCAGAAACTGAGGCTGCTGGAGCAGATGAGTAGTAACCTGAAGCTGATGCTGAACCAGATGGGTATGAGCTAGCAGAGGATTCACCAGATGAGTAGTAACCGGAAGCTGATGCTGAACCAGATGGGTATGAGCTAGCAGAGGCTTCACCAGATGGGTAGTAACCAGAAGTTGATGGTGGAGCTGAAGTAGAACTAGAATGTGCACTACTAGTACTTGGAACTTCTTTCCCTGAAGCCCCTCCAATCGTTGATGATGATCTGCCAGAGGAAGAACCCACAGTTGTGCTTGAAGAGCTTGAAGAAACTAATAAAGAACTAGAAGTAGTGCTCGAAATGGTTGGATTACCAGTAACACATTGGTAGTAGAACTCATTCTGGGAAACACAATGCCATCCAGAAACACAACAAGAATAACCGTCAGCATCATTACCACAGTTACCGTATGAAGAAACACAGGATGTGGTTGGAGCATTGGCAGAAGCAGCAGATGAGCTTGAAACATGAGTGACAGCTGGTTGAGCACTAGAACTGAAACTTGGTTGAGCACTGTTACTGTGAGCAGAACTTGAAGGGCCACTGTTGACATTAGAACTTGGTTGAGCATTGTTACCATGAGCAGAACTTGATGGGCCACTGTTGACATTAGAACTTGGTTGAGCACTGTTACTATGAGCAGAACTTGATGGTTGGCTGCTGGCATTAAAACTTGGTTGAGCACTGTTACCATGAGCAGAACTTGATGGGCCATTGTTGACAGAGCTTGATGCACTAGCATCTGAATGAACACTGATGGTAGTGGTTGGATTACCAGTGACACATTGGTAGTAGAATTCATTCTGGGAAACACAATGCCATCCAGAAACACAACAAGAATAACCGTCAGCATCATTACCACAGTTACCGTATGAAGAAACACAGGATGTGGTTGGAGCATTGGCAGAAGCAGCAGATGAGCTTGAAACATGAGTGACAGCTGGTTGAGCACTAGAACTGAAACTTGGTTGAGCATTGTTACCATGTACAGAACTTGATGGGCCATTGTTGACATTAGAACTTGGTTGAGCATTGTTACCATGAGCAGAACTTGATGGGCCATTGTTGACAAAGCTTGATGAACTTGCAGCTAAATGAGCACTGATGGTAGTGGTTGGATTACCAGTGACACATTGGTAGTAGAATTCATTCTGGGAAACACAATGCCATCCAGAAACACAACAAGAATAACCGTCAGCATCATTACCACAGTTACCGTATGAAGAAACACAGGATGTGGTTGGAGCATTGGCAGAAGCAGCAGATGAGCTTGAAACATGAGTGACAGCTGGTTGAGCACTAGAACTGAAACTTGGTTGAGCACTGTTACTGTGAGCAGAACTTGAAGGGCCACTGTTGACATTAGAACTTGGTTGAGCACTGTTACTATGAGCAGAACTTGATGGTTGGCTGCTGGCATTAAAACTTGGTTGAGCACTGTTACCATGAGCAGAACTTGATGGGCCATTGTTGACAGAGCTTGATGAACTAGCAGCTAAATGAGCACTGATGGTAGTGGTTGGATTACCAGTAACACATTGGTAGTAGAATTCATTCTGGGAAGCACAATGCCATCCAGGAACACAACAAGAATACCCGTCAGCATCATTACCACAGTTACCATATGAAGAAACACAGGGTGAAGTTCCAACAGTAGCGGTAGTGGCAGCTGGAGCGACAGTGGTGGTTGTCTTTGGAGTACTAGTGGACATAACAGCAGTTGAAGAAGAAGTGCTTGTGGTGCTTGAAGTGCTTGAAGTGCTTGAAGTGGTTGGATTGATTGCAGCGTTTGAAGATGAATTGATGCTTGTGGTGGTTGGGCTAACGACAGCTGGGGAAGAAGTACTAGTTGAAGTAGTGCTTGGGCTAACGACAGCTGAAGAAGAAGTGCTGGTTGTACTAGTAGTTGAAGTTGTTGTTGGATTACCAGTGACACATTGATAATAGAATGCGTTCTGTGAAGAACAATGCCATCCAGAGACACAACAGGAATAACCATTAACATCATTACCACAATTGCCATATGCTGCGACACAAGAATTGGTTTGAGTAGTGACAACAGCAGCTGAGGAGGAAGTACTGGTTGTACTGGTTGAGGTTGTTGTTGGATTACCAGTGACACATTGATAGTAGAATGCGTTCTGTGAAGAACAATGCCATCCAGAGACACAACAGGAATAACCATTAGCATCATTACCACAATTACCATATGCTGCAACACAAGAAGTAGTACTGGTTGTCTTTGAAGTACTAGTAGTTGTAACAGCAGCTGAGGAAGAGGTACTAGTTGTCTTTGAAGTACTAGTAGTTGGGGAAGAAGTACTAGTTGTCTTTGAAGTACTAGTAGTTGGGGAAAAAGTACTGGTTGTCTTTGAAGTACTAGTGGCTGAAGTTGTTGAAGTTGTTGGATTACCAGTGACACATTGATAGTAGAATGCGTTCTCTGAAGAGCAATGCCATCCTGAAACACAACAAGAGTAACCATTAACATCATTACCACAATTACCATATGCTGCAACACAAGATGTTGTCTGTGTAGTGACGATGACTGTAGTCTTTGTTGTTGTTGTTGGAGCAGAGGTGGCGATTGTAGTTGGTGTGACAACCTTTGATGAACTTGTTGAAGTTGATGATGATTTCTTTGTTGAAAGGATTGAAGTTGTCACTTGTGCAGCTTGACCCGAAGTCGATGTTGATTTCGATGTTGATTTTGAACTTGATGAAGATGATGATTTCGAAGTAGATTTCGAAGTAGATTTCGAAGATGAAACAACAACAACATCACCACCAGCACAACCAACAGGCCAATAATAATCAGAAGCATCCGTCTGACTAATTCCATTCGTCTCATCACCACAACCAGTGATATAATCATATGAATTGGCATACTTCCAAGATGAACACGTCGTACTGGAACTCGTACCTTCAGAACACCAATCGAATTGAATCTGGAATGTAGGCATGTATACATTATGTCCAGAAGTTGATCCAGTAGTGAGGACCGTGACTGTCCAATCACCTGGACTATCAATGATATCGATTTTTTCATTGTATGAGTATAAGTAATACGTTGTTGATAACCCTAATACTTTCAATTCTGATAATGATGATTTCGTCATTGTAGCAGATGCCTTGAATGATATTGTGACGTTGTATTTGGCGATGGATTCAATGTATTGGACTGAAGTTATTGAGATGTCTGCACTGGGGAAGTTCACCTGTGAGGAATGGTAGGAGAAGTCGTGTGAGCCACATTTTTCTATGATGGATGAGCTTGGGCATTGAATGGCAGATGAGGAAGATGAGGGTGAAAATGCATTGGAGGATGTTGATAAAATGGAGAGGATTGTTAAGAATGATTTTCTTAAATTGGTAAACATGATTTTATGATTTTTTTAATTTTTCCTTCCTAGTTGAAAAAAAAAACAAAAACAAGAATGAAAATTTTAGTGATGATTGATTGATTGATGTTACTATACTATGGTGTAATATCTCAACTTTAGTATTTCTATTTGTCTATGAGTATAATATTGTTTATGGATAAGAGTAGATATATATCTCTTTTTGATGATGGGATTGACTACTCTCTTTATGTGATTCAGTAAGGATTTGTATCTGTAGATTGATTATTTGATGACTGAAAGATTGACTGAAAGATTGAAGGAAATGGTAGGAATATAGCACACTGAAAGTTACAGCTTTTTTTATTCCAACAAGATCTCTATAAAGGATGGTATGGTATGGTATGTTTATATGAAGGAGAGAGATAGTAGTACAGTGTTAAGAAGGAGCAGGGCCAGATGGGTATATATAAGAAAGTGTCCAAGTTCCAACCTGTTTGCCAATTTCCTCTCTAGACTCTGCCTACTACCTAGATGAGAAGTAGAACAGTGCCAGCGAGAATAAGGCCCACCCACAGTCACTTTTAATTTGAGTCTTTGAGGATCTGGCGAGCGGTACAGATAGTTGCAGCGTCGTTGGGGCCTTCGATGCACGCCAGGATTCCATGTCTGGTGTCTGGGTGTTCAGGTATTAGTAGGTATAGCGGTATAGCTGGTAGATGGTATAGATGGTATGATGTTTTGATGGTATTAGTAGTATAGTAGTATAGTATAGCTCTATAGATGTATAGTTATAGCATATACTATATTAGATTGATCATATTGAGCTTGACCATTGGGTATCTTTCTGGAAGCCCGCATCCAGAAAGATCAGCCAATTATTAATATTATTATTAGAATTTAGCACAGATTCACCGCAGTTGTGTAGTTTAGCAAAGCTGTCGTTATGTCGTTGATGTCAGCTATTAGAATTTAGAATCGATGTGTTGACAGTGTTGTATGTTGTATGGTTGTATCATGATACTACGCAATGGTCCGATCATTAGAACAAGAATATTGAATTCATAAGTGGTATCCCGGTTAGATAGATGTTACATGTATGTGATGTATCTACTAGTTAGCTTAGTAATATCCTTACTGCCTTCAGGATCAGTGATGATGGCATTGAATTGATGGGAGGTCTGGTTCATGGACAAGTTACAACATGATTGTGATATAAGTGTTCGTTCGTAGTCAGTTGAAATAATGGAGATACAAGATACACATGGTTATGAAGGTTATAAAGGTTATAATTGTTGTTGGATGAAAGGTGAAACCATTAAAACGTTTGATACTCAGACTCTCTTTCTGTCTTTCTGTTTGGATATAACTACAACTACAAAACACTCCACAATACCATTCAACACTCAACACTTGCACCAATGTATATCACAGGCTCATTCATGAGTCCTCTGCCTTACCTCTCCACCATAACTTATAACTTATAACATAACAACATAAGTTATAACTATAACATATCAACTTTCAAGTCTACCGCACCACCAACGTTACAACATCTCCTTGTCTGAGTCAACCAGTATTGTTTGGCTGCAACTGGCTGCGTGTCCAGAGGCAAGCAAATCTGGGTGTAGAGCTGGGCACTACATAGAAATTGAATCGATAGTATATAGTGGTATAGTAATCATAGTACATACTACATGGTCTCTATGTCTTCTGTATATCCCTATCCAAGTTGGAATTGGCAGTGATCACTGATCACTGATGATGAAAGATGAAAGCCTGAAAGCCTGAAAGCCCATACAATACAATATAGTACGCTGGCAAACTGGCAAACCATCTCCGAGTCCGACGATTCCAAAAAGGGTCCAAAAGGGGTTTGTGAATCGTGAATCTATGATTTATATCTGGCTGTGTGTGTTGGTGGGATAATCGTATAAGTACCACTAGATAGCACTTAGCACAGTGTTTTGAACAGCCCTTTGAAGTGGTTGGCTGGCTCGTTGGTCAATGGTCAATGGTGGATTATCAGAGATATATTCTGACAGGCAAAGATTCAAACTCAATTCAAAGACATGATGTTATAGTTCAAGATCAGATGAGATCTTGAGATCTTGAGTGTTTACAGGCGGCAGGCGTTTGTACTAATATGTTATAAATCTTGAATTCTTGATGTATATCTTGATGATATTCTAACGTAAACTAGAAGGATGTCTACCTACATGAACTTCCTGTATACCTCCTTAATGAAATCTCTCTAGTTTTATTAATTAGATCTTTGAAACGGTTAGAATAATTTTAGAACGTTAGACCCTCTTCATTCACTGGTAATTTGGTATAAAATATAATATCTACTACGATAATAGATATATCATATGTATGTACATACACCTATTCAAACGTCGGAGTTGAGATGATATGCAATTGCGGTTAATATATAAATAACCATCTAATCAGGTAGTAATTAATATTATAAAACAATATTATGTTTCAAAACCTGTGTCCACTCAGCACTGTCCACTGTGTCCAGTCAAATTGTGGATTATCAAAAAACCATAAATTATACCAGTAATAATACTTATATACAGTGTACAGTGTACACCATTATAATTTATAACATACCATAAACTTGAATATATTATTCATATAACTGGTAAAATTACAAAATTACGAAGAGTCGAAGACTGATCAAAAAAAAATAAAAAAAGTGATGAAAGAATTTTTTAAAAAACAAAACTGAGGCGCAGATCCCCCCCTATTTGATTATGTAATATTGGTGTCTGGGTGTTCACATAATAGTACATATCCTTGAATCTGATACTGGATATTAATGCATGGAATACAAATTGATTCAGATCTTCAGATCTTGATTCTTAATGATCAAGATTCACAATGCAAGTGATTTATAATATATGATTTATGATAATATAGAGATGTCAGTGGAAGGTCATTGACTCATTGGTTATATATATGTAATTGATACGTATTACAATTGATGTCCAAACGATCTTTCTTGATTCAATTATGATTCTCATCAAACACAATCGTCATCGTGGTGAATCGTGATAGATTAGTTATAACTTACTACTGAGATTTCTCAAGTTTCAAATTTGTTTCATCATATCAGATCATGAGCTAGTATATAAATACTCAAACATTGAACAGCTCAACCTAGTTCCATATTTCCACTCTTTATTTCCCACATGATTCCAAATTAGTATTAAAATTTGAGCATTCATATCCGTTGAATATATATACTGATCGAGTAAATATTTGTTATTATACAGAGATACAGAGAGTCTAACTATATCTGATCAATATTTCTACTTAGTTTTGTCATTACTCAAGAGCAGTATATAAGACGCTTCAACTGCAAAATCCAAAAAGCTTTGTAATCTCTAACGTCTATGAATCTATAAATATATCCACACTAGGGTGTCAAACTGTCAAACTGTCCATAGGATATACTGCACAGTGTATAACTTCAACTGTCCAACAACAACTCTTGAGTCTCCGGTCTTCAAAACTTCAAGCTGTGCCATTTTCAAGTTTCAAGATCAGATTATATTCTTCGATGATGCTCATTGCAGTTGAGAGAATCTTCCATTCATGCAAAATGGAGGGACCCAAAGATTAAGCGAGAAAATTTCAAAAAATTCATATGATGGACGATGAAGGAATCAGGATATCAGGATGATAGATTCTCATGGGCTGCGCTTGGTGATCAACTACAAGCATGTTTACAACGTCTGGTAGATACCTTGTATGTTAATCACTGATTCACCACCACCGAGTCAAAATTTCCAAAGAGGTACAAGTAACATCAGTTCATGAAAAGGAAAACCGTTTATTCGTCACATAAGTAATACCACATGAATCATGACACAATAGTAGCCACGGCTATCTCAAGTCAGCACTATTAATAATATTCTCAATTCTTATTATCAAACATTGCAAAAAGGACATCTCTAAAACGACTCATAAACCTATAATTCACAACGTCGTCACAAATAAAAATAAAGAACCTCTCTAATATCTCCGAATTAACGTAGAACAATATATATCAAAAGGACTTTAAATTATAGACTACAAGGCACTTAAAACCATATATATTCCCAGATCTCTGCAAATCTCATTCATTGGATCTTGAGTCTTAATTATTATTCTGATTCTTGACACTTTTCTTCCAGACCCCCCATAGACATACATAAGCGAAAAGAAGGTCTTGTTATAATCAAGTACAATATAATTCTGCATCTTCATCATATGGCTATGCTCATTGCTAAATTAAATATGGCTGGCTGACTCCTTGTCACTCACTCAATTATAATTTATGTTAGAATCTATTTTGAGTCGAAGAGGTCCTCGGTCCTCGAATGTACTTCTCTGTTGCGCGTACCAGATAATATCAACTTAACTATGGAAATTAAACAACATTAATATCAACTGATAGCATGAGTTTATTGTACTAGTTATCATTATGTTTATTGTTATACTTTTGTATAAATTATTACGCTTCAATTGATATAAATAGTATCAACTTTTGACGCTTTTTTTTTTTTTTTCCTGTAGTATTAGCATATATTATTCTTAGTTATTTATACTCCTTTATGGTTCATGTCGAGCTCATAATGATATCGCTGACTTCAACTCTAGGCACTAGTGCTTTTCACTCTTAGAGGAGGAATGCTTTTACGCACGAACAGTAGTTGCACCTTTCTACTGACAGTGTGGGACTAATCCTCGTTAGAGGTACTACCCACTAAACCCCCTTTTGCCAGTTGGACGGCTATTCTTAATCATGGTGCACCTTATTATCTGTTCTACATCCCAGTGCCATTACAGCTCCTGGGTTCGAACTCGCCAAATTCTGAAAAATTGTAAGAATTATTGAAGATTTTAACAAATATTGAAATTCCACAGTACCTACCATTACTCACTAAAATTATTCAAAATTTCCAGTTTTTGTGTGGGAAAAAGCTTTCTTTATTCATTATTCTGGTGAATTGATTATTTTTGAGGGTTTAGATGCTTAATTTATTGATATTTGATTCAATATTAATATAGACAGATTGGAGAGTTATAAATTTGATATGTTTGAACCTCAAGATTTCTGGTACGTAATTCAATAATACTTATAACTCAAAAATATTTCACAAGAGCATGAGTCGTTTATATTTCGTAATCAATTGAGATATATATATATATATAGTACTAAAAACGATTTTCTATCCCTGTACTTAAAGCAAACCATACTTGATCAATCTTCCTTCAGAATCAGAAAGAAAGAGATAATCATCACTCAAATTCGTTGCTAGTTGTAAAATTGAAACACCCATCTCATCAACACCACTAAACACTTTGACTATTCCTTCCACTTTTGCATCCATTGAAGTATCAAAATCAATAGTTAGTTGATATATATAGTCATTGTTATGATGGACTATTAACAGATCAGTATTATCAGCCTTCTTATGACTATGGTGGAGTAATTTGATTGAATTCAAAAATCCACCGATTTTAAAGATGGATAATGGCTTTGTTATAGAGTCTTTATAATTCCATTTAGCTATCAATCCATTTCTATATCCAACAATAATAACTGGCGCTGTTTTAGAAGAGGATGAAGAAGACTGTACTATAGCAACAACTGAGGAATTCAAACTTGATAAATTGCAAATTTCCTTCTTGGTGTGAAGATTAAAGAGAGTAATGACTCCTGATTCATGTCCCACATACAATAATTTATTCTCAGTGCCGAATTCAACATCATTCTTATCATTCCCACTTTCTCCTTCTCCAAGGCTCGATTCTTGTAATAACATTGTTGTACAAGAGTCTCTTACACTATCATGTCTCCTTAGAGTACTATAATTCACACCACTTGCACAATCCCATAGTTTCACAGTCCCATCTTTACTGCATGTTATTATATTTCTTCCTCTTTCAATCATTTGAACATCTGTGATTTCTGCCTTATGTCCAATAAACGTTCTTGGGTTTGAACCATCATTGACATCCCAGATTTTGATTTGTAAATCCAATCCAGCACTCAACACTACTTTACCTGATGGGAAAAATCTCGTCTTGAGAATGTCTGAATAATGAGATTCATTGATTGTGGTCTATTATGTATTGTTAATATTGAATAAATTCATGTTGATGATGAAGTCTTGATAAATCTTTGATGATTAACTTACTATGATTTTTGAATTCGATGTTGTATCTCCAACGTCAAGTTGACCTTCAATAGTTCCAACTGCAAATAAAGTTCCATCTGGTGAAACATCAAAACTTGTCATATCTTGGATTCAAGTTTGATTGGGTTAGTATATAATTTGAAGAAACTTATAAATGATGGAAGATCACTTACTTTTTGGTAATGTCTCAACAATATATTGAGGCAAGGCAAACTGATAAACAAGACCATCAATCTCTACCTGATACTCTGACTTCTTATCTTGTGATATGCTAAACTTCAATCCGTGCTCATTATGGAAAGATATCAATGAAGATTCTTGTTCTTTGGAAACTAGTATAACCTCTTCTTTGGATTTGCCATCCACGAAATCTTCAGGATTGAGCAAGTTTATCCAGAACTGACCCCTGTCTAATTCTCCTAACTGAACACTCTGTATTATATGATAAAAATCACTTTGAATGGATATCAGCAACATCTGTAACAACCTTGATATATATCTGATTACTGACTGACTACAAAACCAAGGATGGTTCCAAAAATCTGTATAGAAATTCACCAATTTGAACATCCGAACACCAGTCACGTTTTTTTTTTTTTTTTTTTTTTTTTTGACGCGTCGTTTTTTTTGGCAAAATCAAAACAGAGAAAGAAATCTAAAATATGGTGGCGACTTTTCATAAATCTCTTTCCTCAAATCAACTCAAAAAGACTGAACAACCATTTCAATTAAGAATACAAAATGTCTGCCGCTAGTCAAGTGAAAGCAGGTGTGCTAAAGTTACTTTTCTCCGACCAAACATACTTTGAAAAGCGTGAGCCTGTTATTCTTCAAATATTGAATATAAGACCAATCCAAAATGATACAGGTAAGAGATTTCGTCTTTTGATCTCTGATGGTGAATTATCAACCCATGCTGTCATCAGACCACAAATGGCTGAATACTGCGACTCACAGAATTTGGAAAAGTACGATTTGATCCATCTTCAACAATATGATGTTGAAAAGATGGGATCTAATAGCAAACACGTCGTTATCATTGATGAATTGGAATTAGTTGCAAAGACTGTTGAAAGAATTGGTAATGTTGAACCACTTGATGAATACTTCAAGAACCATCCAGATGAAGATCTATTCAACAAGATGGAGTCTGTGACTGAAGGTACACCAACTCCAGAACCAACTTCTGCTCCAGCTGCTGCTGCTGCTGCTCCATCTGTTCCAACAGCTTCAGCCAGTTCATTGAAACCACAACCACCAGCAGTCAAGAAGGCAAACATTTATACCATTGATCAATTATCTCCATATCAAAGTGTTTGGACAATCAAGGCAAGAGTCTCATTCAAGGGTGATTTACGTACTTGGTCAAATCAAAGAGGTGAAGGTAAATTATTCAACGTTAATTTCCTTGATGAAACCGATGAGATTAGAGCAACTGCCTTTAATGATTTTGCTGAAAAATATTACAATAAATTACAGGAAGGTAAAGTTTATTACATATCAAAGGCCAGAATACAACCAGCCAGACCACAATTCTCTAACTTGAAACATCCATATGAATTACAATTGGATAGAGATTCCATTATTGAAGATTGTTATGATACCACTGATGTTCCAAAATTACATTATAACTTTGTTAAATTGAATAAGATACAGGATTGTGCCAATGATGCCATTATTGATGTTGTTGGTGTCGTTAAAGAAGTCAATGATGCATTCCAAATCACTTCCAAGGCTGGTCGTACTTTTGATCGTCGTGATGTTACAGTTGTTGATGATACCCAATTTGCCATCACAATTGGTCTTTGGAATAAGGCAGCCGTTGATTTTGAAATCCCAGCTGGTACTGTTGTTGCAGTCAAGGGTGCTAAGATTACTGATTTCAATGGTAAAACTTTATCAATGACACCATCTGGTACAATTCTACCAAATCCTGAAATTGAAGAAGCTTATTCTATTAAGGGTTGGTATGATGCTAGTGGTCGTGATGAAAAATTCCAATCTTTAAAGACTGAAATGGGTACAAGAAAGACTGCCATCTCAGATCGTAAGAGTATTGAACAAGTCCAATCAGTAGAAGGTGAATTGACTGAAAAGCCAGAATATCATTCAGTCAAGGCCTCTGTTAATTTCATTAAGACTGATAACTTCAGTTATCCAGCTTGTTCATCTGAAGGTTGTAATCGTAAGGTTATTGAACAAGGTGATGGAACTTGGAGATGTGAGAAATGTGATGTTGAACATGCTGCTCCAAATTATAGATATATCTTAACCATTTCAGTGGTTGATTCCACAGGTCAATTATGGTTGACGCTTTTTGATGATCAAGCTAAGATATTACTGGGTCATGATGCTAATGAATTGATGGAAATTAAGAATGAAGATGTCAATAAGTTAAATCAAATCGGTGCTGCTTTACAAGGTCAAGAATTTGAATTCAGATTAAGAGCAAGACAAGATAATTATAATGGTCAAATGAAGGTCAGATACAATGCCTTAAACGTCAACAAGGTTGATTTCAATGCTGAATCTGATTATTTGATTCAAAAACTAGAGACTTTGTTATCTTAAGTGATGATATGGAGGAGAGAAGGGGGAAAGAGTGTGAGCGCGCGAGAGGATATTGAAGAAATAATCTGAAACGAGGAATCTAGTATCAATCTTTTCATTTATGTGATTGGTCACAATTAATTTCATTATGAGTTTTCTGTCTAATATATTATGTGTTTTTATTTCGACTTTTTAAGTTATTTGTAGTGATCAAAATTGAATATTAGTGTTAGTGTGGTTACATATTATTACTTCATTAAGTATCAAACATCTATAAAAGATTTAAGTCTTTCTATATCAGTTGTATGAAATCATACCATTTACCGTGATCCAATAATCAGTCATAACTTCAGTACACTTCCTAGTAGAACCTCTAGTAATCATCAATTTCTTAACAAATATCCCACTATCAGGCAATGCTGTCTTACCATTAGATATTCTGCTCTCATTAATTTTATTCAATGCGTCAATAGTCCAAGTCTTGAATCCCAATTGATATTTAGAGATCAATGGAACGATAATAGTGCTATAAACAGAAATATCTGATCTAACTGCATTGAATAAACCATTGAATGCATAAAAGGTGAGCATTGAACCAACTCCTGAATTAATCAAATTTATTATGAACTCACTTTCTTCCTTATTAGCTCTTTTAGTAGTCAATAATGTTGCCCAGAATTTCGCACCACCTCTAAGAATCAATCTCTCAAATCTTGTCAAATATCCCAAAAAATTTGTCACTAAGAGCTCCAAGTTTGGATTGTAAATGATAAGAGAGGGTCTAATGTCAAGAATGGCATTGATTAAATGAATGGATGTTTGTAGAAGATCAGTATCCTCTTCTAAGATCTTATATGGATTGATGATGAAGTTTTGAACAATCATAAATACTTCTTCTTCATGCAGTTTTTGAATACTATCACTGTTGGATCTCAACCCTGTTGAAATAACATGAGTCAATAATTCCAGAATGCTTGGTAGTTGTAACATCAAGTTACAATTCTGAGACTTGGCTTGTGCGAATAAGATGATATCCTTATAATCAAATGTAAATGGACCAAAATCTTCCACAAGACCAACTTTATAAATCAAGCATGCAATCTCTGCAATTTCAGAGTTATTTCTCAATAAGTCAATCTCAATGGCAAATATACTCACCAAGTCTTTAAGTTTTTGATGAATTCTTTGTCCTCCACCATTGATATAGTACTGTTTGAACGCTTGTTGTATTTGTTTATTATTGTCTTCATTATCCTCATCTGTATCAACTTCTAATGTTCTCAAACCTCTTCCAATTTCATAAATAGATTTGAATAATGATATTAGGTAGCTGAGCTCATCTTCTGATAAAGTGTTATTGCTCTTAGCCTTCATTAATAAGGGCAATGCACTCTGTTCAACCAATTCAATCAAATGATAGGCAGCATTGGTTTGAATGTCTGGATCTCTGATTGACTCCACAATACAACTGATTGCATTCAATATTTTTTCTCTTGTATAGTTATCAGTAGTTGGGTCAGTAATCATTTGAATCAATATTGGTTCAAAATTACTTATATAATTTGTCAATTGTGATCTACAACTATCACAAATTTCTAAGATTGCCTTTGAAATGATATTTCTTTGTGATGGATAATTTGTCAAGCTTGAAAATAAATAATCAATGATCCAATCTAATGATTTTGGATTAGCTTCATAATAAAACATAACAGAGCTTAAAAACTTGATACTGGTGTTGATATAGATATCATTCCCCACCGTCTCTTTATTCAATTCATTGAAACGACGTAAAGATCCACTATTAAAAATTGTTTCTATGGATTGCATCACAACTGGATTGATATTACCGGAACTCATGTTCATGGATAGTGAGGTAAGGATAAATAGACTTGTTTCAATATCAATGATTTCTTGACTATTACATAGATTTGAACAAATGTTTGAATATAGATCAACACCCATGATTGAATATAAAGTATCAAACAATTCAACTGCATCTACTCTAAAACTTAAAAATTCATCTATATTTTCCATGAATGAATCATTTGAAAGTACTGATAGTTTCATCTTATTGAAATAAGTCATAAATAATTGCTGAAATAAATATTTTGAACCATTGTTAACTTCTTCAATCAACAATTCGTCATTTTTCAATCTTAACTTTAAGGAATCTAAATCATCAACAAATATTTCAGCTATTTCAATCCAAAATGATATAAAGTTTTTAGATACATCTTCTTGAAGTATAGGTAATAGAGGGAAGTTTGTCAAATTTAGTAAAAGATCTAATGAAGATCTGTTTGAATTTCTGAGAACAACAGATGAAATATTCAACAAGTCATTACTCAAAAATGATATTATCAAAGTTGATAAATTGTTTATAGATTCATAATCTTCTTGTGACATCTTTCTTTGAATGAATGAAAGAATCCAATCACCAAATATCAACTGATTGAAATTTGTTCTATTTTCATAATTCATCAATAAGGGATCATGTTCAAATAATTGTGTTAATGATTCCATTGCTTGAGATGATAATTCTTCATCAGTATCATTCTGTTGTTGGATGAAATTTGGTAAATATGCGAGGATTTTGTTGATATCTTCATATCTATTTGTTGAAACATGTTGAGCAAATGAGACGTATTGGATTAAGGAATCCATTGATTCCAAGGCATTCAATTGTAATTCTGGAATATTCGAATCAAAAGAGAATTGAATAATGGTTCTCATTAAGGGAAATAATCTTTCTCGTACTGATAAATGGACCTGATCAATTTGTGCATATTTCCCAAGTTTATGTAGATCTTCCATTATTATTGTACCGAAGGTTAGCAGTAGATTGATAATTCTTTTCAAGATGGTTGGGTCATTATAAGTTTGAAGGAATTGTTGTAATTCTGATTCATTGATTAAATAAGTAAATGACGGTATCGTTTCAATGTTGTTGGTGATGATCAATTGGATCAAGTTTTCCAATGGATTTGTCCAATAATTTCCATCATCTATCTTGAATGAATTATATATAAGTGAAAGATTTGAGAATAGTTTTTTTATGATGACCATTTGTGAAGAGTCACCCTTGTATATGTATGCAATAACTCTTGAATTCAAATGATGGAATAATCTGCTCCATATTGGCAAGACTGATTCCAGTTGTGTTTCCTGTGTTTGATCCTTTGAGTTTTTCAGATGGTTCAAGTGGACAGTGTATGTAAGGGCACCATAAAACTTGCAATTCTGCGACAGTTGGTCGTTGGACAGCAGCATATCTGCCATGATTATCCCATTTTGATCTCTTTGTATTGTTTGCAAAGTAGCTTGAATCGTATGGATTTCAGAGGAATTCTTGTTCCCAGAGTACAATTCCTCGACCAACTTTCAAACATTGTTAGTCATACTGTAAAATATAACATCAATCACAAATAAATAACTTACCTGCACCACTCTAGCAAGACCCTCCATAGCACAACTTCTTCTTTTGACAAACGCCATCAACAACAGATTCAAAATCCATTCCCAAAACAAAAAAAAAAATAAAAAATTAGACGCCCTTGTTATTGACACATCTGCCAATTTTGTTATTTATTGACACATCTGCCAAATTTATGGTTGATTATGTAAGTGATTAGGTAATTTTTAAAATTTGACTGGTCTCCGAAGAACAGATACTCATACAAAGAAATAAAGATGAATAAGTTTAAGCAGAGGAACTTTATAAGGTGATAATTGGTCAGAGTCTTGGTTGTTCATGTTTCTCATATCTAGACATCAGTCGTTTCCTATCGCTCGCAAAGCTGTACTTTCATTTGCTCGTCATGAGTCCAACCTGACAACCCAGTTCAAGGAATCTATGTCATCCATTGCTAACCAGACCATGATTTTGACCTCTGGATCAACAGGGCTGAAACTAAATGGTATAACGTTGAGTTCTATCACATCATTATCTGTCAATCCACATCCTCTCATACAGTTCAACTTGCAACTACCGAGCGTGACTTCAGATCAATTGCATCATGCTAAAACCTTTGCTATTCATATGTTGACACCTGAGGCACATTCTGTTGATTTGGTCAAACTGTTTGGTTCAAAGCATACAAATCCATTCAAGACTATGAAAGTTAATGAAGATTATGAACTATTGAATTTTGATGATGATTTACTACTACCATTGTTGAGAAATTGTGAAAGAGTCTTGATTTGTAGTAAACTTAAGGTGTTCAAGGTACAAGATCATGAAATATGGGTTGGGAAAGTCAATAGAATCATCAAGAGAAAAGATAGAAAGATTGGTGGGGTGCTGAACTTTGAAAGGCAATTTTTCAAGATTGGTGAACCTATACATAAAGAGGATTAATAATGATTGATGACTTAGTGGCATATGCGTCGAGATAATTTGAATTACTATAGCAAAATAACCTCCCTTCCTGGAAGGAGAAAGAGAAACTCATACATAATCATGAAATGCATATTACAACAAATATTAATGTTGAAAAGTCGTAGTTGATCGAGGTACAAACAATGAATAAAATTAAGAAGAGACATCAATTATAAGTCAAACATTTCACCGTAGCATGGTAGAAGAATAGACAAATATTATTAGAAAAATCAACACATTAGTACATTATTTTTGAAAGAGAGTTTACAAAGAACATTCAAAAACTCAATCAAGTAAAATAGAAAAGAACCCAGTAAAACAAATTAGAAAAAGATGTCACTTTTGTTGGGGAGGAAATCAAATAGAAAAAACACACACTCCACATAGAAAAATTAATGTAGAAAAAAGAAGGAAGTCAAAGCTTTCACAAACAGCTTATAACAACATTGGGATAGCCAACAAGATAGCAGCTGGGATAGCAACTTGCTTGACAGCAGCACCAGTAGCAGCTTCGACACTAGCAGTAGTGGAACCTTCTTCGGTAGAAGAAGAAGAAGCAGAAGCAGAAGCGGCAGAGGTTTCAGCAGCAGATGAGGAAGCTTCAGTTGAAGTAGCAGCAGAGGCACCTTCTTCAAAGTAAGTAGCCAATCTTGATGAGTACCATGACAAACCAGTAACGAAGGATTCAACTTCTGGGAAGTTGATAGCTGGGAATAAAGTGGTGTATGATAAATCAGTGTAGGTGGCAGCAGCTTGAGCCAAGGTCAACAAATCACCTGGGATTGAAGAACCAGCAGCAACTAAGCCCAAGTATTCAGATTGATGATTACTCAAATCGTTTTTTAAACCAATAAGAGCAGAGTCTTCGTCAGCGATGACGACAGCGAATAATGAGGCAGCTAATGGGATATAGAATTGCATTGTAACGATTTAATGATAATGTAGTAATGAATGAGGATACTATGAGAGTAAAAAAATGGGAAGGAAAGAAGAAAGAAACATGGCAGTTTCTTTGTCTTTTATATTGTTCCAACTCAAGTAATATTCTCAATGATTCTTTCACTTGCTAATGGTATCAACTAGTGAAGTGTTGTGCGATGCAAAGCAACCTTTGGATGTTGGGGAATATATGCCAATCATTACTGTAACCTGTATATCATTTTTTTCATTGTATTGTGGTGTAGTGTGCTCTTGTGAAATGTTTAAAGCAGTTTATTATCATTTCCATCTACTATTTCATATTTCAATATACCTCATTTCACCAGAATCAGAGTTAAAATTTAAATTGCCATCCCATTCAGGTAATTTTTGACAAGAAGGGGTAGCTATGATTTTCATTGCAAAAGAAGATTTTTTGGAAACAGCACTAGTGAGCAGCGAGCACCCTCATTTATTTTTATTGATATTGACACATTTGCTTGTTTTGGGTATTCATGTTGGCTCTTTGCTAAAATTCTTGTCCAAACTGAGTGTTGAGTGTCCCTAAACGAATCAGAGCAAACCACACAAATGTCAGTGCCAAATGGTATAATGTGTGAATAGGAAGTAAATAGCCATTGTAGAATTGCCAGGCATAACTCAAAGCTCGAACAAAATACCAATGTTGAAAGAATGAAGAAATTGTGTGGTTATTTTGATATTTTGAACAATAACACCCGGACACCAATATTTTACGTATGTTTTCTTTTCAAAGGTGTTTTCTCAACTGATCTGACTTTTGGGACTCTAAAACAAGAAAGTAATTACGAATTGAGATGGTAGTGGGTTATTACTTTAATAGATTTGAGGCAGCTTGCACTCAATACCTTTCACAGTACACCTTTTTCGAAGATCATCTTGAAAACAGCATTTCAACAAAAATCACAGTAGTCTTTGTCTTGATATTTCTCATCATTTGCATATACAATGTGATATTCCAAATCGGACTACAATTGAAGTTGTGGGATGTTCCAGGGAAGGAATTCATAATACATAAGCCAGTGCATTGTGCACATGTGTATTTGAAGGGCCATTTAGTGTTGAATCATAAGGAGCATCATGATTTGAGGTTGAGCTATCATGTTGAGTTTAGTCCGGAGGATTTTGAGTTGGAGGTTGATCCAGAATTGGGTTCGTCATTGAGACATTTGAGAAAGAAGGCATATCATTTGTTTAAGGATTCTAGTATTTTCAAAGAACATTTGAATGATGTTGAGAAGAAGAATTTTAAGATCAAAGATGTTGATTTGTTTTATAAACAGAGGGAACTAGTGGAAGATGATAAACAATTATGTTTGATTGGTATTGAAACTGGGTATACTTTACAAGTTTACTATAACGTGCATGCTTGAAGAAAAGTATGAAAGGAAGAGGATTAACGATAGAATAATTATGATTATCATGATTCGAAATAGCCACAATAACTACAAAAGACGGAGTGATTAAGCCAAAGATATATCAATCGTTTAGTAAATAGTTCTATCATTAATCTTTTGAGACTATCAATCAACAGCTCAAAATATATATATGACACTCATGACACATAAAGACCATTCACTTATGCTTGCTTGCCTGGAAATCCCGTAGTTCCTTTTCTTTCCTTAATAATTGATTCCTATTTTCCTATCCCTACCACATAATCATAATTCCAAGTTTGGAAAACCAACTTGCATTTCATTTTCACTCCAAATCCATAGTTTTATCAATTTCTTCAAGTTTGAATCCACAGAGACCAAATTATCATTAATATTGGGAATGATTGAAGAGGAAGTATTATTGACATTTGAATTTGAAATGTTATTTGTTTCATTGTATACATTGCTGTTATCATCCAAAAGGTATTGATTTTGTTTAATGATGATTGTTTTATTGACCAAGTTTGAGATGTTTATTCTCATCTTTGAGATTTCAAAAGTATCTCTTAATCTCTTTGGCATTGGATCATTTTTATCAATGTTTTTACTTGATGCATTATTGTATAATAGTAATGACATTGATAGTTCTAATTCCTTAGTGAATGTTTCTGATTTCAATGCCTTGTTTAATAGGTTCTTTTTAGCAAAGTCAATGATCTTCAACAAGTCTTCTTCATCGAATGCTGAAGATGATGATGATTGCTCAGAATCAGGTTCCAATTTTGTTGATTTGTTTGAAGATCTTTCAATAAGTTCAATCAAATTCAGTAATAGTAATCTGAAGTTCAATTCCTCGTTCAATTCCAATAAATCAGGATATTTCAAGTTGATTTCATTGATGACCCATTCAACATTTCCAATTAATAGATTTTGCTTTATCCTATTTCTGAATTTGATTGATTCTATTCCTAGCATAACAGAAGGACTGATACTCTTTGATCTTCTCAATTTGGTAAGGTTTGATAAATCTCCCACTTGATCAATCTCTGATCTATCTTGGTCCACGACTAGTTCCTTGAACTTCTCTGCTGTTTCCCCATAACCTTCAAAGATAAGATAGTTCAATATGAGGTTGTTGACAGAGTCTCTTGAGACGTTCTGGGAGTCCAGGATGGTTGTCCACTCAGATGTGCTTATGCTCATGGTGTATGGTTGTATGATATATTGTCTAGAGTAATTTTAGAAGACCAGATTAATCTGTTTTGCCCTTGTCCTTGTTATAAGTGAAAGTCTTAAAATCGCACAATCCATGAAATCCAATTCCGGTCCATACTAAAATTTGACTTCCGACCATCAGAAATTTTAAAAACCGGGTAACTTCTTATTTTTTGCCAAAATTTCAAAAATTCGTGAAGCGCCCAAAAAGACAAAAAGAACAGCACACCAAATCTCAAAACAATAACCAGATCAACAACTCCAAATCCCTACATCCCACATCCACACAGACTAAAAACACACAGTGCACAATGAGTAGCTGTAAGTATCTTTTACCATTATAACATGAATTGATCTTCATCACTGCAAAAAAACAACGAAGAAAGAGAAGGAAATACTAACAAAGTAAAAAGTTCGTGTTCTTGATCTAGTGAAACCTTTCACTGGATATCTTCCAGAAGTCATTGCCCCAGAAAGAAAAATCCCATTCAACCAGAAACTAATGTGGACTGGTGTCACTTTATTGATCTTCTTGGTCATGAGTGAGATCCCATTATACGGTATTGTTTCTTCAGATTCCTCAGATCCATTGTTTTGGTTAAGAATGATGTTGGCTTCCAACAGAGGTACCTTGATGGAATTAGGTATTTCACCAATCGTCTCATCAGGTATGGTCTTTCAATTGTTACAAGGTACACAATTGATTGAAGTCAACTTGGAATCCAAGTCTGATCGTGAAACTTTCCAAACTGCTCAAAAATTATTCGCAATCTTATTATCCATTGGTCAAGCCACCGTGTACGTCTTAACTGGTATGTACGGTAGACCAAGTGATTTAGGTGTTGGTGTTTGTTTATTATTGATTTTACAATTAGTATTTGCAGGTATCATTGTCATTTTATTGGATGAGTTGTTACAAAAGGGTTATGGTTTAGGTTCAGGTATTTCATTATTCATGGCCACCAACATTTGTGAACAAATCTTCTGGAAAGCCTTTGCCCCAACAACTGTTAACAGTGGTCGTGGTGAAGAATTCGAAGGTTGTGTCGTTGCTTTATTCCATTTATTAGCTACTAAGAAGGATAAGAGAAGAGCTTTAGTTGAAGCCTTTTATAGACAAAACTTACCAAACTTATTCCAATTATTAGCTACTTTTGTTGTCTTCTTCTTAGTTGTCTACTTACAAGGTTTCCGTTATGAAATTCCTGTTAAATCAACTAGACAAAGAGGTCCATATGGTTTATACCCAATCAAATTATTTTACACTTCAAACACTCCAATCATGTTACAATCTGCCTTAACTTCAAATTATTTCATTATTTCTCAAATGTTATTCCAAAGATTCCCAATGAATCCATTTGTTCGTTTATTAGGTGTTTGGGATGCCCTTCCAGGTTCATCTCAATTATTTGCCTCAAATGGTATTGCTTATTACATTCAACCACCATTATCATTAACCCAAGCCTTATTAGATCCAATCAAAACTGTTATTTACATTGTCTTTGTTCTTTCATTATGTGCTGTCTTTTCAAAGACATGGATTGAAATCTCTGGTACTGCTCCAAGAGATGTTGCTAAGCAATTCAAGGATCAAGGTTTAGTCATTGCTGGTCATCGTGAAACTTCAGTTTATAAGGAATTGAAGAAGATTATTCCAACTGCTGCTGCCTTTGGTGGTGCTTCTATTGGTGCTCTTTCAGTTGCTTGTGATTTATTGGGTACTTTAGGTTCTGGTACTTCAATCTTATTAGCTGTTACAACCATCTATGGTTATTATGAATTAGCTGCTAAGGAAGGTGGATTCTCAAAGAATGTTGTTTCCGGTTTTGCTGAAGTCTTATAAGTAGATTTAAGATAACACTAAACACTAAACACAAGCCCAAGCATAACAAAATAATAAATAAAATAATAACAACAAATAACAACAAATAACGACAATATTCAACACTGGTTGGTTCATTAAGGTCATTTCTTCAAATCATTAGTACCATATATGCCTTGTCTTTTACTATCCTCCATATCATTAATTTTAATCATTAATTTGATTTAAGTTAATTTTCATTCATATAAACAACATCATTTATCATTTATTTCAAATCAAAGATTCAAAAAACAGAAAAAATAGAAAAATATACTATATCCTTTATTAATAATACTATCACTACCACCACCTTTGTCATCATAATCATTCAATATCATTATTGTTATAATAACAACGGATCTTGGTAAGGGAAGGACCAGACATTTCACAAAGAATAGAGATCATCACATCCATACACACACTCTTTATTTTGGCTGGTTTTTTATGTATTTATACTACATTACACTGTCTGTTTCTTTATTTCTGTCCATTGAAATGGATTTAATTGTATACTATGTGATAACAATAGAGCTCTTGAGTTGGTTCCATTATTCAAATTTTGTATTTTGTAGTTATCCTCAAAAGTTGAAAACCAAATCGATATAAAAAAAAGCTGTCAGAAATATTTCATTTTGAACAGAAACCACAACAACCAAATCAAATCAAATTAAATCAAAATAGCCAACAACTATGGATCACAAATATCCAACAAACTGGACATCTCTTCCATTAATAAGCAATTGTCTTGTTGGATCCCTGTATTCTACTTCAACATTTGAGTATGCCATCTATATCACAAACTTGGAGACGACTTGGAAATGTCAAGTTGATGAGCAAACCTTCAGGCAGAAATTCTTGCTTCTGGGATTGAACGAGCAGGATATCTCCAAGACATACGACATGGTTGTAATCAAGGCCATGGAGAGCCAATTTGACAATGTCGAGCTGACGATGAATGTGAATGATATCAAGACAAAGGGTGGGTTTATCATGACATCTACAAAGGACCTTGGAGGATTCCCATTGAAATGGAACTTTGAATTCGTAAAGACTGAGGATTTTGAAACAATGGCCTTATTGAAGGCAATTGTGTTCCATTATTCTACAATAATGTTTTCTATGAATCAATACTCTAATGATTTGATCAATATGATTGGACAGAAGGATTCTGTTATAAGGATTTTGAAAGAGACAATTGAGAATAGTTCCTCTTCTAATTTGATGAATGATATTAAGAGATGGGCATCTAAAGGTTCAAATAATGAGAAACTGATGAATGGATTCCAAGTGAATAACTTTAATGAGGAATGGAGATCAAATAGAAAGATGGATGGTCAGTTCATTTGGAATATCATGAATAACAATATAAGGAACAATATCCAACAGAATCATTCATTGAACTATTCAGAAGTTCAAACACCAGATTTAAATGTTGGAAATAGTGGTAATGATGGAAACATGGGCAATAACAACAATAATATTAATGACCTCAACAACAATAATAAGGAACAGATGAATGAATTTGTCAATGATTTCGAAATGGAAGATGAAGATTTTGAAGAAGATGAGGAAGATCTCAGAAACATAATTGGCACAGGAAAGAATGCCCAAGTACCCACCACCAATAATAGCACTACAAATGCCAATAATAGTGCCAATAATAATACCAAGAAACATAAACCAAACACACCAACTCCAGAATCACAACAACAACAACAACAAGATCCTACAAACGAAGACACATCAACAACAACATCTCCTGCAAAGGGTCGTCCAAAGAGACAGATTGGGAGATTTAAAAGAAAGATGGACTCGAATTATGATCATCCAATAAAGGCACAAAGAATCACATAAGAAAGAGAGGTAAATTTATAAAGATATGAGGATTACATTGAATCATAAAACAAAGAAGGAACTGTGATGATAATTTTATAGAATTAGTGGCATTTGCTCTAGACAACGTTGCATCATAATTCATGATATGTATCTTGCTTTTGATATTTATGTACTCATTTAATGATGATGGAACGATTAACGATACAAATGTTGTTGTCTTTATAGAAATTAGATTCTGTAGTATGTATTAAAATTAACTAATTCATACCATGCAATGAAAAATCACAACGAAAACTTCATGAATCATGATTCATACAATCATAATTCATCGATGTTTGTCTATATTTTTTTCCCTTTTGTGTCAATCATACTTGATTTAAAATATCTTCCCATCTCTCTATGAGTTTCGTTAATGCTGAGATTTGTGAATCATTTCTCTTTAAATATAAAGCCTTCAGTACCGATATCCAATAATTCAAAAATTTCTCCAATTCATTTCTTGAAATTGGTATATTTGTTAATATTGGGATCTTTCTACCTCTAGGATTAAATGGTTTAAATGATCCAGCAGTGTTGAAATACTCAGTGAATACCGAAACCCAATATCGTATTAATACCTCTGAAGAATCTCTTAATGTTAAAGTCTTTGATTTATCATACCCTAATAATTCCACATCATCACCGTATTCATCATACATGCAATAATCAACCGATTCCAACACTAATATCTGTACTTCTCTATAAATGATTTCAATCGCTTCATCAAGGTCTTCCACTGATAATAAATGCGCTGAAGAGTTGTTATTCGAATTTGGTTGATAACGAGGTGTATCTTCCACAACCATCTCATCAATGATATCTGATGTCTCAGAATCTGAATGGTATTGAGTAGATGATGGAGGTGTAGGTGTTTGTTTCTTTGGAGATGAATAATCTTGTGGTAATCCCAATCTGTTACGATTTTCTTCAAATGCAGTCTTTGCAATCAATTCTGCACTCATTCCCTTCCTATATGATACAGTCAACACTTCATTACTCAATGCCTTCATACAGAGATTCTTATCATTAGATAGTAATATCACTAATGATTCTTCATTCTTCAAAAAGTATAAACAACAATCCAATATGGAATCATCCTTAATGGCATCTTTATCAATAACTTCTCTTAATTTCTGACCTCTTACTCCAGGATCAGACTCTGCTAATCTCTTATAGATCCAATCATTCGCCCAGCGTGCCAAATGACCAACTGTTGTGCCATCAATTGCCATTTCTTCTGTTGGTCTTCTGTTGGAGTTCTTCAATCCATCTAATTCTCTTGTTGTCGTTGTTGGGATGATGATCTTGTGATGGTATTTCTTGCTGAGGATGGCTAGTTTGTCAAGAATATCTAAGTGAGAAAGCATGAAATTCGTATCAACAACCATGTATATCTGTCTGGGCAGGTCTGCTTCAGGTATCAGGTCTTCCTGTGATGTTGATTGGAATCTATTATTGTTGTTTCTCGTTGTCGTTATAAAATCAAAGTCGTGATCTCCATCGACACGGTCTCTCTTCGTTGTAACGTAATTAGCAATGATCTCTACCTCTTCTTCGTCATCCATTCCCAGCATTGGAATGTCTCCATCGTTGTGTTCTTCAGAAACATCGCTTTGATGATCATGGAGAGCATCCTGGACTCTTGTTTCAATCTTGATGGCTCCTATGGGTCTGTTCTTTCTGGGACCACCCACCACAATGGTTCTCTTCTGGTCCTTCAAAGAGAGACCCTGGCTGGAGTAAATAGACGGCAGATCGCCCATTTGGATTATTTGAATTTGAATTTGAATTGTGGTTAAATAAATTGATGATTTGTCTATTTACTTTTGGATCCCTTTTGGCTTTTGAAAAATTAATGTTGATACCTCGACTTAAAATTGTACTACGAATTGTGCTTCAATTAAGACATTAAATACATGTGTATATACCTGAACGACTAATTCCATAAAGCCATTCAGGTAAGTTAATCCCATACCTAAAAAAATCAACATCATTTATCCCTTTATTCTCCATTGAATAATAGCGTCCGATGAATAAATAAATAATCTTCAAGAGAAACTGAAAAAGCAGGAAACAAGCATGATGTTTTGAATCAACAAATCACAGTCTGGGTATATCATAGCTTGTGAAATAACTCTCTTTAACATTCAAACACTGGATATACTATACTGAAGAATAAGGAAACAATTCATATCAACTCTTTTTCCTCTCATAATAATTAAAACCAAAAACAAAAAAGAATGCTTAATTTTTACCCCCAAATTACTAAGTATTTTTTTTTAATTGACAAACCAGCAGTTTATTGAAGAACCCACTAATCCATCCATTTCTATATTGATAAATTCATAATAATAATATTAACGGTACCGACTGACTTATTTCTTAGCCTTAATAGCCTTCTTTTCAGCCTTCTTTTCCTTTTCAGATTGTTCCTTCAACACACGCTTAACAATCTTTTGTTCCTCAATCAAAAAGGCTCTGACAACTCTGTCCTTGACACAGTTGGCACATCTAGAACCACCATATGCTCTTGAAACGGTCTTATGTGTCTTTGAAACTTGGGCATATTGTCTTGGTCTTAGGGCAGAAACACCTGGTAATGCAATACCACAATCACCACACTTTGGTCTTGTACCGGTCTTCTTGACATGTTGGGCACGTAAGACACCACCTGGGGTCTTGACAACTTTGATCTTGTTTGAACGGGTGTTGTATGGGTTTCTCTTTCTGTATGTAACTCTTTGGGCCATCTTTGATTTTGATTGATTTATATGTGTTTGGATTTCAATAATCTGGTTGGTTTAAAAGGCCTATTCAAGTTCTGATGAAGTTTTTCAAAATGGGTATGCCATAAAGATTTGAAAAAAATGTCCGGGTGTTTCTCCAAATCGGGAAATATTTGTGACTGCGAAAAATTTACAGGGGACTCTTCTTTTCTACAACAACAACAACATGGTAGAGTTGGGTGATAATGTGTAGTGTTGGTATCCAGTGGTTTGGATTGTAGATAGTTTTATAATAATTAAATAACATACATTTAATCTATCTTTTTTTGATGGTTGATGGAGTAAGGCTTTATAGTAGTAATTTGTAGATGTGTGTTTGTGTGATAAAAGTTGGAGATTTATAATAATAGTCTTAACTTGCTGCAATAGCGTACAAGATATATCTTTTCTTAACGTAATCTTCTAGCTTCACGTTCTGATTCCATTAAGGACAAGATATCGTTTTCACGGACTGGACCCTTGACGTTTCTGACAATTGATCTTGAGGAATCATCTAAGAATTCAACTCTGACTTGGGTGACACCACCTCTTGAACCGGTTCTACCTAGGACTTTGATGACTTTAGCTAATGTGACGGTGGTTTTAGAATCCTGAGTTTGTATTTGGTTAGTATTTTCTTGTCTTTCGTTTAAGAAGATTATTGTCATTGGATGTTTAAAAAGCATCATCATCATCATCATCATCTTATCCATTTCCATTGAAGTCTTGAATAATGACATAAAAAAACATTGAGTATTGACTTCTTTTCAAAGCTTGGAATCTTCTCTGACTAATGATTGTGTTTCTCGTGTATATCACAGTATGAAAAGACACTCTTTACACCTCTTTTAATTTGTTGAGATTGATGAAATCTGATACAAATGGGACACGCGTTCAAGATATGACTAACACTAACACTCGCTAATGACCTGAAAATGACGACCTGTCCAGTTATGAATAACGATGATGCTTTTCCTCCTCAAGTAATACAATGAGAAACATATCAGTGCTTGTTGTTTGACTTACCATTTTTTGATTTGAATATAATGTGCTTGTTTTATTCTGAAAAAAGAGGGAAAAGAAGAATTTCCTACAAACTTTTTTTATTTTTTTTTTGTTCAGCGTTTTGAAAAAGCAGTCGTGGCCCTTTAACAAAAACTGTTGCCCGATACCGATTATAAGGAGGGAGGAGGAAGAGGAAGAAGAAGAAGAAGAAGAAGAAGAAGAGATGTACAAAAAAGAGGGATAGAGGGTGGTGTTAGGGCAGAAGATGCGTGTAATAAAATATGGCAAATAGTTATTTCCTTGAGTTGGATTTTTGCTGGAGAAAGAAAAGAAGGAAGAGGGAATAACAAACAAATTAGCTTTGAGAAGAATAAGAATAATAAATTAGAAGATGGTGATTAAATTTAAAAGCAGAATACCTTCATACGTCCTTTCAAATGATATTTTCAACCTCTAAGAAAAACCCAATAGACCATAAAGACTATAATAAGTCCCAATCCAACAATCGGAGCATATTGTTGAATCAATAGATCGAAATTAATCTTCTTGGCCGCCTTTCTATATTTTTGAGATTCCATTCTAATATTTGAAGACATATCACTCATTTTGTCCAAACTATCACCTCTATATAATAGATCCTCAATGTTCTTATTCATGATTTTCTTGACGTCTAATAGTTCTGAATTCAATTTATCGAATTGAGAAGTCTTATTTGATGATGATGATGAATCTTGATATAGTTTTTTTGTTTTTGATATGAATTTATCAAATGATACATATGCGTATGGTCTGACGTCGGGATTATGACATTCTGAACCATATAAGAGTTCGAATTCCTTTGAGATTTCAAACAAGTAATTGAAAGTTAAATTTTTAGAATAGTTGTATTCAGTGATGACAAAGTATACTATTGAGTTTTGTATCATGTAATTGATGTTGAAATATGTTGATTTGACTGTGGCTTGATCAGCGGAATTGGCTGTCATTCTTGACATTAGCATCTTTATCTTTTTCTTCTCTTCTTGTATTTGATTATCATTTGAATCATCAATGGATCCAGATAATGGAAGACCTATAGGTTTTATTTGAGTAAGATGTTAGTACTTTTTAGTGAAACAAAAAAACATTGGACAAAAGGGTATAAAGTGAGACATACTATCCATTCTAAAGATGAGTGTTGATTTGATGGACATTGTTTGCTGGTTTGGTTATTAATTATTGTAGAATGAAGGGCCCTTGTTCTTGTTCTTGTTATTATTTATTTGTTATTTGTTACAGCTTACTGTGTTCTGATTTGATCGAAAATGGCATCTTATTTGCGGGTAACTTTTGAGATTTTTGCCAATAATACTACTACTACGTATTGAATTGAATTAAATTTAAGAAGTTACTTCATTTGCTATCTTAGTTGGTCTCTATTGATAGAGTGTAATATAATTGACTTATAACACCATTTAGAGATGGAGAAAGATTAGTATCTTTACAGAATCCAATAATCACAACAGCAACAACAACAAGAATAACGTCTCGTCTTGTCTTTGCTACAACATACTAATGACAGCAAACTAACACGCCTCCATAGCCCTGGTAATTATGATAATTATGATCCTGTTATGCCTATCTCTGCTATACCATTGGTGCTTTCTGGTATGTGTTTTATGTTGAAGATCTCGAGATAAGAAAGTGTCATTATAAACCAGAATATTGAAAGACGCCTGTACTTGTAGTTACTAGTAATCAAATCAAAATTATTAATTTAATCAAAGTGGTGTCATAAATATCATATCAAATATCATATCAGTATAACAGTAAGCAATTTAATAGTATGATCAGTCAAGAGATAGAGATAGAGATAATAAAAAGATGATAATTTTTTGATAATTTTTTTGGTTAATTTGATCAAATTGATCAATTTGATCATTGTCTAGCAAGAAATTTTTTGCAAGATCTTCATCATGTGTCTGACCAGTTATAAATTATTTGAACTGATATTAATGATGATATACCTGATCTGTATAATGAGATCTTGATTATCACGTTTTTATGTTGTACTAGCTAGTCTCAAAAAAAGACAACGAGACTACAGTCTACACTACACTACGCAATTATATATAAGCACGAATGCAGTAAGTCCGTTTGTCATGATTGTTTACTGATTTGATTAATATTGTGGAGGAATTTCTGAGACTTGTGGATATATAAATATGGATGAACATTGGATATATCATATACTGTAGTGTATCAAGTCTATAACGTCAACAATTGGGAGTTTGATATACTGATTGATTATGAGTTGGTATTTCTCATGGATAAAGAAAAGTTATAAGCAGTATGAATAATTGATTCATTGTGATTGTGAGTATTATTGAAGATCCAGATAATTACAAACCTATACAATCTCATATATACACTCTTTAAAGAGCTTTCTACCTGTTACTATAGCTACGTATTATTATTGTTATGGAATTTCTGTTAGAAGCCCTGGTCACTTATCTACTACTACTATTCAAAACAACAACAACAACAACAACAACAGCAGCATTAATGATCAAGAGGTGGTGATGGTGGAAGTGGTTTCTTTGATAAGGGTAGATATAAATGCAGCATACAAGAATATCAATGGTTTATATAATTTGGGAGGATTGAGATCATGTCGTGTATGTTCAGATATCAGGAGTTCAGTTCATTATTTGATGAATAACCAGTGAAATTTCCCATAACATGAGTTACATTAACTTACTATTACTAGCTCTATAATATACTTGACAAAGCAACTGCTTACTCATTATCAACCATACACTAGTACAGTTCCAAACCTCTTCAAGCAGTTGTCATGATATATAGTGATAATGAAGCAGATGAATAGAAACAGGGAGTAAATAATTACTGTTGTATTATACGCCATCTCTTAGACCTCAAATCCAATATGTATATAATATCACGTATAATACACACCAAATATATGCAGTAAATTAATATAATGGTTATAAAGATAGTATTGTATACCGTCTCGACTAAAAACAAACACTATCAAGTTTAAACTTTTGTATAATAATGAAAAGATGAAGCAAGGGGTTCATGGTTAAGCCTGAAGAATTGGTGACAACTACCTTGGCACTTTTCTGTGACAGATGATAGATCCCAATGAAGTAAGACCGGTCCCACATAGTTATATACAGATCATAACAATCATAACTTATATGAAAGATGTAACAAGATGAGGCTAAACAAGACTTTACAATTAATACCCAGAGACTTAACCAGCCCAGATTCTGCCATTCCAAACATGCGATTCAAATCTGGCAGCAGCTGCCTGGACTCCAAAATTCAAATCAGTTCAAAATCAGAGCCCTGCTGCCATATCTCCACCAATCACAGCACGCAACGCATCTTGCTGCTGCTGCCCTGGACAAGCACCTCTGCCTTTGGCGATAAGAAGTAGGATTCGACAAGAGAAGAAGAAGAGTCATGCTGGTCAGTGGGTCACTCTGGATCTCGGAACTGTCCTGGTGTGTGGTATACTCTTACTGTTGATACTACAATACTAATACTATACCCTAATATACACCACAGACTCATCAACATCCCTACCAAAACACCATCCAACATCCCTACCAAAAAAACTATTCAACAAGAGACTCAGATAACGTCCGAGAAAAGACAAAAAATTTTCACAGCCAAAAAAAAAAAAAAAAAAAAAAATTTTGGGAAATCCGATTTTGGCACAAATTGAAAGAGACAAGAAACAAGAAACAAGAAACAAAACAATTCATATTTACAATTCTGCAAACAAAGGTAGTGTTCATCGTTTTTCAATTTGTCGCTATTTAAACAAGCATCAATCCCTTTTTTAAATTCTCTTTGGGTGTTCTTGTTTTTTCTTTTAACAACAACAACAAAGTAAACAATTAATACTTCTACTATACAACAACAACATGAGTTTCACTGGTAACCTTACACACGAGGGAACAGGTGGTGACTCCCTCACAACAGACCTGAACCAAGATTTCGACTTGGGAAACATGGCATTCATTGGGATTGCCTCTGCGTTGGTCTGGATTATGATTCCAGGGATTGGGTTATTATACTCTGGGTTATCAAGAAAGAAACATGCCCTATCATTACTATGGGCATCCATGATGGCTGCGTGTCTTGTCTCATTCCAATGGTTCTTTTGGGGTTATTCATTGACTTTCTCACATGAAGTCAAGTCACAATTCATTGGGACTTTACAATTCATTGGATTAAGAAACGTCTTGGGTAATGAATCAATCGTTACTTCATTGCCAGATATCTTATTCTGCTTTTATCAAGGCATGTTTGCTGCCGTCACTGGTATCTTGATGCTTGGTGGTGCTCAAGAAAGAGCCCGCTTGGGTCCAATGATGGTTTTCCTATTTGTTTGGATGACATTGGTGTACTGTCCTGTTGCCTGTTGGACTTGGAACTCTGGTGGATGGATTGCTAAATTAGGTGGATTAGACTATGCTGGTGGTGGACCAGTCCATATTGCTTCTGGTCATGGTGCCCTAGTGTATGCTTTGATTTTGGGTAAGAGAAATGATCCAGTTGCTGGTAAAGGTTTACCAAAATATAAACCACATAGTGTCACTAGTGTCGTCTTGGGTACTGTATTCCTTTGGTTTGGTTGGTTTGGTTTCAACCCAGGTTCAGCTGGTAATGCCACCATTAGAGCTTGGTATTCTGCCGTTTCAACAAATCTTTGTGCCAGTGTTGCCGGTTTAACATGGATGATTATTGATTATTTCAGATCCGGTGGGAAATGGACCACTGTTGGTCTTTGTTCAGGTATTATTGCTGGTTTAGTTGGTATTACTCCTGCTGCTGGTTATGTTCCAATTTGGTCAGCTGTCCCAATTGGTGTCATTACAGCTACTGCTTGTAACTTTGCCGTTGACTTGAAGAATTTCGTTGGCATTGATGATGGATTAGATGTCTATGCCCTTCATGGTGTTGGTGGTGCTGTTGGTTGTGTCCTTACTGGTATCTTTGCTGCCGACTACGTTACTGCATTGGATGGTGCCACTGTCATTGCTGGTGGTTGGATCAATCATCACTGGAAACAAGTTGGGTATCAACTCGCTGGTATGATGGGTATCATTGGTTGGACCTGTGTCATGACTGCTGCCATTTTATTGATCCAAGATAGAATCCCATTCTTGAGATTGAGATTGAGACCAGAAGAAGAAGAATTAGGTACTGATAATGTCCAAATTGGTGAATTCACTTATCAAGATGAAGCTTATATTCCAGAACCTGTTAGATCTCATGCTTCAAGTAAGGCACCAGCTCCACATACTTTGATTGATGATAAGATCAACACTGATGATGCTGAGACTGATGCTCCTGCCACTGCTTCTCAATAAATCTTTTTGAAGCACTAGTTGAATCATCATGATCTTTAATTTTGCTCTTTATTATATTTAATTGTGATATTATGAAACCCAAACCAAAGTATTATTACTCACTATACTATAATTACTCCTTTATGAACTTATAATTATTATTATTAGCTTACTATTTCTACCTTATACCTTATACCTTATAACTTTCTTCTTATACTCATGACTTAATATTGCTGCTGCTAGTGCTGAAATCATATAGCTATGTTCTGTTATTTATTTTACTTCCCCTAAAACTTGTCTTGTCTTGTCTTGTCTTGTCTTGTCTGCTGCTGCTTGCTACCATAATATCATTCATTCATTCATTCATTCATTCATTTTATAATCTTTAATACTATTAATTAATTAATTACCACCCATTTATACTCTAACTAATAATAATAATAAAATACTCAAAAGGAACAATTAAAAATCTTGTATAATATCAATCGTTGTAACAGCTTTGTAGTAACTGGACTTCTGATGATGAAATGATGAAATGAGAAATGAGGTCTATACCGAACTGTGGCTCGACCGTTTTAACTGTGGCGTTAAAGTCATGAGATTTTTTTTTTTTTTAATTTTTAGTTTCTTCATCGATCATATCTTGAAAAAGGATTTTAAGAACATTTAAAAAGAGTCAACTTAAAAAACACACTGATATACTTATAAGATCCTTACTATATCACAGATAAGTACCAAGAGATGACCACATTCAAGGACATCAAAGACATTGCCGTGATCGGTGCAGGACCCTGTGGAGCCGGGTTCACAAAGGCCCTATTGGCAGAGAGAGTCTTTGATAAGATTAAAGTATTTGAAAAGAGATCAAGTTTTGGAGGATTATGGAATTATACAGGATTGAAGACATTGATTAAGACTCCTATTAATGTTCCTAGTATTGATCACAATTCACCAATTGAGAAGGTGAAAGTGGATGGTGATGGAAGTGAGAGTTTCTATGAGAGTCCAGTTTATAAGTATTTGGATACGAATGTGCCTAAAGTATTAATGGCATATAAGGACACACCATTCAAAGCTAATGTCCCATTATTCCCCAAAAGAGAACAAGTCTTGGAGTATTTACAAGATTATTCCAAGAGTATTGAACATTTAGTGCAATTCAATCAATCCGTCATTGGTGTAAGATACATTGATGACATTGCCAAATGGGAAATCAGATCAAGATCAACAATCGTACAAGATGCAAAGGAAGATGTGGAATTATTTGATGCTGTTGCGATTGCAGTGGGGTATTATGACCAACCATATATTCCTGACGTTGAAGGATTGAAAGAATGGAGTATGAAATATCCGAATTCAATAATGCATGCAAAGAATTATGATTCTCCTGAACAGTTCAAATACATTAAGGAAGAACTAAATAAGGATATTGATATTGATGATGAGGAATCAAGAGCTAAGATCCTAGTTGTTGGGAATTCAGCCAGTGGAGCAGATATCGCATATCAATTGGCTGGAGAATTACAAATGAAGGTATATAAATCAATAAGATCGATTAATACCTTACCTGCTGGAGTTGATCCTAACATCATTGATGTTGGAGACTTATTACGTTTTGAGTCAGTTACAAAGACAGTTTATTTCAAGGATGGTTCTAGTCTTACGAATGTTGAAAAAGTGATATTTGCCACTGGATACCTCAGATCCTTACCATTTTTACCAATGGATAATGATCTTATTAAGGATGGACATCGAATCTTTAATGTTTATAAACATTTGGTTTATATAAATAATCCGACCTTGGCAGTTATTGGATTGCCTAGATTTGTCTTACCTACCAGAATTGCAGAGACACAAGGATGTTATTTATCAAGGGTTTGGTCCAAGAGGTTGAAATTACCAAGCAAGGAGGAGATGATTAAAGATGATGAAAGGATTGCTAATGAGATGAATCATGTTGATAGAAAGTATCATGATATGCAATATCCTAAAGATGTTGAATATGCTAATGAATTGAATGAATTGGTTAAATCATGTGAAGGAGATTATGGATATTTTGCCGTTGATTGGGATGATGAACAGATTAAAGTGAGAAGTTCAATAAAGGAGATTAAAGAGGCGTATTTTAAGTTTTTGAAGGAGAATAAGGGTGAAGTGCCAAGTACTATTGAAGAATTGGAGGAGAGAGGATATTATAAGTTTTCACCACCATCATAGAAGAATTAGGAAAAGAATAGAAATGTTTTGTATATAGAGTGATGATGATGATTATGATTATGAAAGAAAGTGATGATGATGATGAGATTTTATAGAGAGAATGAACTGTTTAGAATAGATTGATGATTATATCTACATACAGAACTGATTATTCAACGAACAAGTTATACAATGAGCCTATATTGTATAGAACCGGTATATTAGTGATAATCAATCTCTATTCTATATGATATATGATTGATTAACACCTTAATGAGGAATCAATATAAACATAAACAACGAGCAAATTACAATAACGTAATCTATCAACCCATATTAATTATTATATTCTTGAGTCTTGATCTTTCTCTGTTGATGATTTACTACTATCTAGTCTATTCTAGTTACAAGCTATATCACATTTCAAGACCTATAGGCTATACGTCCAACGTCCAACAAACGTGCTCGATATTGCTTTTCAAAAGGGGTTCAAGTCGAACTTCTCCAGAATACAACCATCCATAGTAAAATGATACATTTTTCGACATAAAACTGTTCCAACTTCCCAGTAGCTACAAAGGCTAGACAATAACAATGACACATATATCCTGTGATCCTGTGAGTGTGAGACTAGACTGAGAGATAGTTCCGACATGAAGAGACCCTGTCTTAGTCTTTGATCTTTGATCTTTGTTTTCGCAGTGGAATTATAGTGAGGTCTTTGTATATAATATCAACTTAGGACAAGGATCAACAATGAACACAATGAAGATCCATTACAATGTTGACAATAAGAATAGAAGAAGACCCTTGATGATTGACTCATGTTATTCTTGTTATTCTTGTTATTCTTGTTCTAATTTTGTGGATATTTTGACCATTTTGGAATAACCTGAAAGACTTTAAAGAAGAGACTACCAACAGACTACAACAGACTACAACAGACTAGACCTCACTGATGGACTGATAAGCAATAATTTGCCCCTTTGAGCAGTTCAGTCAGCGGTGATTCTTGTTCACTCTTGTTCACTTTATTCTCGAGTAGAAAGATCAGTTGTTTATGTTTTTATGCTGTTTGTATTATTGATTAAGCACTGATACGCTATGATAATCAAATACTAGTGAATATATATAAATACCAAGTCTGTCCCCCAGAAATCATAGTCATAGTCTCTTAGTCATAATAGTAATAGTAATAGTAAAGGACTACATCTAACCATGAGTGCCTTCAACCTCAACCTCTACAAGAGAGACACAAACATGACTGAATTCTTTGATGAATGGACAACTCAGACGGCCAATCTTGTTCCTGCTGACATGGCGTATGTCCTTATACTTATACTCCTTCATATTCCTATAATGTTATTCTCATACTAACAAATATTACAACTAATAACAGATACATTGCAGTGGCTACAATCCTCATCAGTGTCATCACGCCAGGAATCGCACTCTTTTATGGTGGATTCATGAGAGGTAAAAACATCTTGACATTATGTGTTCAATCCTATTTAGTAACTTGTCTAATAACAATCCAATGGTACTTATTTGGCTTTTCATTAGCATGTTCAGAGACCTCCAAATCTGTCATCTTTGGAAATTTCAAATATGGAGGATTGAATAAATTAAATGCAGGTCCTCTATATACTTCACAAACCATTCCTGCCATCTTGGACTTCACATTCACTGATTTCTTTGCCATTTGTACAATTCAGATCTTTTTAGGTTCAATTGCTGAAAGAGGAAGATTGTTACCTTCATTAATATTAGGATTCACTTGGTGTACAATATGTTATTGTGCCTTTGCCTATTGGGTCTGGGCACCAAATGGATGGCTTTATACTTTGGGTGCTTTAGATTTCGCAGGTGGTGGACCTGTTCATGTTTCTAGTGGTGTTGCCTCTTTATGTTATTCATGGTTCTTGGGGAATAGAATTGGATTCGAAAAGAGACCATATCCTAAAGTTAAGCAATATTCACCAATAATGGGATTTGTTGGTTCCATATTGATTTATTTCCCATGGTTATTCTTTAATTCTGGTACAATGTTCAGTGTAACAACTCCAAGAACCCTTTATATCTTAACAAACACTCAAATCTCTGCTGGTTTCAGTACTGTCACTTTCACATTCTTAGATTATTACATCAGAGGGAAATTCTCCATAGAGGCATGTTGTGATGGTTTAATCTGTGGTCTTGTCTTTGTAACTCCAGCTTGTGGATTTTTAGCACCTTATGCCATTGCCATTGGTGCCATTGCCACAGCTATTGTTTGTCGTTTGACTTATAACATTGCAGAATGGTTTAATATTGATGAACCAGCACATTCATTCAGTATCCATGGAATTGGTGGGATGTTTGCCAGTATTGTCATTGGTGTCTTTGCCAGTCCTCATATTGCTGGATTGGATGGTGTTACTGAAATCCAAGGTGGTTGGATCTTTCATCATTGGAAACAAATGGGATATCAAATTGCAGGCACATCAGCAATTGTTGGTTGGACTGCCATTTCTACCATTGCATTATGTTATATCATTAATGCCATTCCTGGCCTTAAGATGAGAATCTCAGAGGAGGCTGAATTAATGGGATTGGATCTATATGAAATGGATGAGATTGCTGATCCATATATCCTTTTGATGAAACAATATAATGAATTGGAAAATTCAGAAAATAGTGATATCCCATTATCTCATATCGAATACTTGAATGGTGCTGTTAGTGATGAACATAAGAATGAAGAATCATCGACTGGGAATAGTGTGAAGGGTGGTGATACAAAGACAACTGCTATTTCATTTGCCTGAACGTTCGCCTTTTGTATCTATATATCTACTCTTCTTGTTGTTGAGTATTATATTCATTATATATAGGTTTAATTCCTGTTTCAGTTCTTTGAATTAGTTTTCCTTATAGAGATTATGATTATTGTTTGATTTGATCATGATTATCAGTTTATAATAAGTTTATGATGTTTTGTTTATATATATAGTCAAGTGTAATTATTGTATGATTGTTTGACTTTTTATAATGTTGTTATTGTTATATTGTGGATATCATTGTCTATATATACTTATGATATAACAGATTGTATTATAAACAAGTTCAAGTTACTATGCTTTGATGATTCTACTTATACTACTTATAAGCGGAATTGACATCCCGACAAAACAGGTATAGAATTCCGCTTTTCAAAGAATAACCAGCATTAACAGCATTAACAACACCATTTTACCATTTTGAACAATAAGTAGTAGTAGTAGTAGTAGTAGTACCTCTCTTATATGATCAGTTCATGAATATCTCTGATCTTTTAGCTGTATATTTTATTTTATTCTGGACTTAGCTGCCATTATTGTTGAATCGTCTTCATTCAGCCCTGTGACCTGTCTCTAGTCTTGAAAAGGGTCATAAATGAGTCCAGGAAAAAGGGTAACCATACTAAACTACTGATCTACTGATCTACTAAACAATAAACACCACTGAGCTACTAACAGTGCACCATAATAACCTGTAACCCCCATCTATAAGTATAACAATAGACATGTTGGGCAAGCCACTAATTCGTGCATAGTGGAAAAAAATTGGTGTCCGGATGAGGTTTAACTTCCTATTCCGGACGAAGATCGCCCAAGAGTGTTCGTTATTTCCACT
>JAKTWV010000087.1:0-39185 GCA_030582235.1 Ruyongia ponderosae | reverse complement strand
AATCATATCCATTTAATCTCCAGACTATCCATAGTACATTCTATTCATTCAACTCTTTGATCAAAACAATGACTCTCTTTGGCACTCTAGTTTGATTGTTGTTTGGTTGTTGTTTAATTGTTATTTAACTGTTGTTCTTGTAAATTGAATAAATTGGAAATTCTTTCTCAGTTGTCCCAAATTGTGGTATATGGTGACTTTTAATCAATGTTATAACAGAATCAAGTGATGAGATATCCGTTATAGTCATTGGTTCATTGTTTATTTGATTGTTTTTGATAATTGGTTGTCGCTGTTCGTTGTTGTTCGTTGTTGTAAGAAGTTAGAAATTTGCCACCCAAAAATTCAAATTCAAATTCAAATTCAAATTCAAATTCAAATTCCAACAACAACAACAACAACAACAACAACAACAACAACAACAACAACAACAACAACAATCACTCGAACTGACAGCTGATTGTATGGCCTAACACAATAATCATGACCATACCTCATCAACGATCATGGCATAATATCTCAAAGTCCCCTTGAATTCAGTTCAAACAATATAGAATCACACAAATGTCAAATATTCAACTTATTGACATCAAATCATCTTAATTGAATTGAATTCATTGGAAATACTATCCATTATCACCAAAATCAACAGCTCATATCCTTTCTGTAATCCACTTTAGTTTGATAGCCCTATTACAGCTGTGCAAATGAGTGAATCAGTTCAATATTTTACATCCAATACATACTACGTGTTGCACTGTTTCAAATTACTATTTATGACAATTGCCTTCTTCTTTGTTTGCCTAACAACAATACAATATAAAGACGTGTGTTGCAACAATGCTCATCAATTCTATTGACCCCCTCCCCTTTATTATGATAGAGGTGATTTTTCATCATTTGGATTCGTTTATTGATATCGTTAGCTTGTTGGCAGCATTATCAAAAGACAATCAACAATATATTCTTTCTAATGTTATCAATCTAGTACATGAAACTTCACCAATGATACAAAAACCTCACAAATTTGCAATGTTGGAGAACCTGTTAAACAATTCAAAGAGGTTAATAAGTCAAACTACAGCAATCTGGAAAAGAGAGAAGGAATTGCCAACTCAGACTCATGATGTGTCGGAAGAATCTATAATACGAGAAATACTTGATCAATTGATAATTGATTATCCATACCTCATCAGAACAGTGAGTAGAGAGCCGAGTAGGGAATGGGATAGTAAATATATCAACCCTAATGGATCTTTGGATTATGGAAACAAGAGAGCAAAAATCAATATTATTGATCAAAATTCAACTGAACTGAGTGATATACATGAAGGGTTAAGGTTCTGTTATTTAGATCTTTCCATTGGCAATGATACTGATGATGATAATAATAACTATAGGATGATTCTCAAGGAAAATTCAAGGATATTTGTCTCTTTAAGTAAGGATTTGGAAAATATCTTTGTCTTCGTGAAGTTAATGGAGAAAAATTTCAGTGCAGTGCCTGCTCAAGTTTATTGTCTCTAGATATGATGGAATCCTCTAATATTGACCTTGATACTTTTGAATTCTCTAACTTAATGAGGTTGAGTTTTCAGCTTGGAATGATATCTTTTAAGAAAGAATTGAGTCATTTGGGTAATCCGAGAGTCATTATATTAGAGCAGTTGTTTCCTCATCTATGGATGGATTGAAATTCTTCATCTTGATTCGAGAGAGACTAAATTTGAACCAATAGTTGGTCAACATGGATGTTATTATATGGACTATGGTTATTTAAAACATTTTCCAAGCTGCAGACCTAAAATCTTTGTAAACGTTATGAAACCAGTTGGACTCAAAAATCATAAAGAATTCATAATCTTTTATAGTTAAAGGAGATGTTCTTTTGGATATTGAAAGGAGGGCATTACTTGTTAATAGGATTGGCATTTTTACGAAAATAGATGTAATTAGCCAGCAATGAGAGTGAGTACTCCAAGTTAAATATATTCAGTGGTGTTTATCTTCACGAAAGATTAATGAGGACAGTCTAGCCAGTCTTTTATAAGATATGATATTGATGAAGTTAAATATTAAGACAACCTTAAATCAAGAGTTCATTATCGACAATCTTATTGTCCATATTGATAATTAGCTGTGACCAACTAGTTGACAAAGAAATCAACAGTAGATGATTTTACCTGCACGCTTGATTGGTAGTTTTGCAGTGTCTATGGTGAATAGATTCAAAAGATTTAAATATAACTAATCACCAGTATTCTTCATGTCCTTGGTATTATTATCGTTATTATTATTATTATCAGTAAGACTAATCAACTCTCTAATGGTTGGGAAAGAGGTTTGTACTTGATATTGAATAAAGAATATAATTATCACTATTATCTTAAATTTCATACAAATTTCATGAACTCTTTAATCAATAGTTTTTGAATCTTTTACTGAACAAGTAATATCTAAAATACCATCAAAGTAATATTGATAATGTAATTTGCAACCTGGATTAAAATCACTTTGACATTGTTGACAAATGTAATTGGAATTAATATATTCATGAAATGTCATTTGTAAACCACAAACCCCACATAAGACAGTTTTATTGATAAGATCATTGACATTATATCTTATTATATTGGTTTCTCTTGTTGTAGTAGTATTATGATTGATTTGATTATAAATATCACTAACTTTATTATTGATTGTTGGACAACCATTTAAATGGCATTGATAACAGGGCCAATATGAATCACAACATTTGAATTTCAGGGCAATGATATCCTTCTTTGAATGCCAGTGAGTACATCTTGTTTGATTATCATAAAGATTCCCATAAACCAAAGTGGAAGTGTCATTTGAGAGATTTGATATTGTTATTGATGTTATTGTTGATGTTGGCTTCATTATTGGAAGTGGTAGTTTTCTTAGCAACAACAAGATGAGCTGGCAAAGTGAGGCAAGTTGGAGAGGGTGGAGTGTTTATCTTATTTTAAGCATCAATGGCTCTCTTCAATGGTGTACTGGTCAATATAGTCAATGCTGTAAAATGTGAAATATTTGGATATTTGGATATTTGTTCAACAGGGAAGAATTGAAAAATTTTCCATCCATAAACCATAAACAAAGACTAGACAAAGACAAAGACAAAGAAGAAGAGATGCTCAAAACAAACAAATCAGTTAACAAAGATGGTATTCAGCCATAACAATATTACAATAACGGTAATGATGATAATAATAAAGCAGATTCCATTTGAAATTATGAATGCCTCCTGATTGGCTGCCCGCTTGAGGTGTTTTTAAATTAAATTTCCAAATTTCCTCATAGTAATTTGACATTTTGACTATTTCTGGATGACTATTTGGTTATTGTTTCTGCCCTGCCCATGTTTGAATGTTGGAGTTGTTTTGTGTTTAGAAAAGATGATCCAAAGTGTGGAGTCCCAATTATTCATGTCACGCTCAAGGGGTCCTTCATCCTGTTTTCATGTCGAAATAATGGATATAAATACACCAAAAACCCTATAAATAAGGATCCAAATATTGACTTATATCAGTACTTCAAATACTATCATCATCATCATCATCAACAGATAGTATGTCAAGTTCAAGTATATTCGAACAAAAGCCTGAATTCCAACATTTGGAAAACTCATCCAAATTAAACATCCTTCCAACATCATCATCATTAAAACAACCAATAACAACTAAAGATTCAAACAATAATAATGGAAAGGGTCCATTACCACCAACTATAATTGATTTGCCATTCATTTATAGACTCAAATATTCATTAAGAGAACCATTGGCTGAATGTGCCGCTGTATTTTTAATGATGGCATTTATTACTGGTTGTGTCTTGCAAGCTTTAACATCTTCTCAAACTTATGGTTCATTTGCCACCATTGTTGTTGCATGTGCCACTGCTGTTATGATGGCATTCCAAGCTTGTGCTGGTGTTTCTGGAGGTCATTTGAACCCTGGGGTTACAATTACATTTGCCATATTTAGAGGGTTCCCTTGGAAAAAAGTACCAATTTATATTTTAGGACAATCTATTGGTGGATTCTTAGGTCCATATGTTTCATTTGCTGCTTATGTTAGTATGGTTAATAAGATTGATCCTGATAGAACTATTGGATTATCAAATTCAACATTTGGAGCTTTTGCCACTGTTCCAAATAATTCAACAATTGGAGTTAGAGGTGGTTGTGCAACTGAATTTCTTGCATCAGCTGTCTTAATGTTTTGTATATTTTCATTAGTTGATCCATTCAATTTCCCAAGTAAAGAAAGAATGCCATTTGCATTATTTTGTTTATTATTAGGAATTGGTTATTCATTTGGTTATGAAACTGGATATGCAATGAATTTTGCAAGAGATTTTGGACCAAGAATTGCAGCAAGATCATTAGGTTATAAAGAAGCATTTACTTATTCGGATCATTATTTCTGGGTTCCTATGTTTATTCCAATTTTTGGATGTATCTTTGGTGCTTTATTATATGATATCTTTGTATATCAAGGTGTTGATTCACCATTGATTCCATCAAGATTCAAGAAATATGAATCAATTCAAACATTGGGTGATATAATCAATCGGAAGCCTTCTATTACAACAACTAGTGGGAAAGATATATCAATGGTTGATGTTGAAAGATATGCCATGAATACTGAACAAGGTAATTTGAAATGATGATGAGGATGATGATGATGATGATGATGATGATGATGATGAGACATTGATGGTATCCTGGTATTTTGGTATCCCTGTGTGTTTTCGTTTTGTGGTTTTTACTAGTCGTTGAAGAGGTTATAGTACATAGGATGTATATCTACTTATTACCATGCATATACATATCTTATTATCTATTGACTCTTTTGACTAGCATTTGTGAATTAATATGGCCATATTGGTATTTGAAATGCGAATATATTTCCAGTATACAGTATACATCTGGTTTCTTCGCCAATAAATCACTTGCTCAACGTCACAAAATACAACAGACGGGATCGCCAGTTTATGACATACTATTCTTAATAGATCTCTACTGTATGTAACATCATCACCTCTGCTAATTCACCATAAATTCACGTAGCGCCAATTGCGTTCTCAGCTTCCCGGGAACTTTTAGCCCTCTTCGGTCCACCAAAACAACAAATCACATAATTGACTATATATTGAAATGGAATGGATGTATCATAATATCTTAATATCATAATATCATAATATCATAATGAACAAATAACTACAAATAACAAATAACAATTCCTTTCTAAAAATAGTTCTATCACAATGTGACATTGCTGCAGGAGTAGGAAATGTTGGTTCTTTGACAAGATATTGTTCTTTAACAATTGGTAATTTCAAAACGGCATTCAATAATGATAAAGTTGATGTTTCAGACGATGGCCATGCTTGAGGCCAATCTGTAGTAGATAATGCTAATCTAATCTTATGACCTTTACAAACTTTATAACCTAAAACATCTAATGGAATTGTTACTTCATATTCTTTACCAATTTCTAAAAGTTCAGGCAATTCATGAGAATTTTTATGAGTTAAATTTAACAACCCCCAAGAAATCAAAATTGATTGATGATTTGAATCTGGATGAACATCACAAACTCTAACAGAACAATTAGCAATTTGTTTATCTGAAATAAATTTCAATCTTAATTCAGGACCTCCAAGTAATTCAAGATCTTTTGATAATGGTTCAGTTTCAAATGTCAAACTTTTTGAATCTTCAATCTTTTGATCTATTGGAAAATCACCATCTTGACCAAATGGACAATAAGTTCCTCTAAACAAACCATATTCTTGAGTACCACTGAATTTGATATCAATTAATGATTGATCATTCTTTTCATGTTCTCCATCAACAATATTATCAACCAATTTGAAATTCTGATCAACAAAATATTCCACAAAATTACTTTCATTAGGAACATAATCCCAAGAAACCCATTTACCATTTCTATATTTATGAGAACTTTTGATTGATTTAGCAGCATCTTGTAAATAAGCAGTCATCTTTGGTAATTTTAAATTCATACCTCTTTCTGGAGAAAGGTAAGTATCCCACCAATCACTTGCTAATTCTGGGAAACCAAAACCTGGAGCAGGGGTTGCCACTTCTGGATATTCATGAACCCAAGGACCAACAATACATCTTGAAGAAGGGATATTTTTTGCCATTCTAAAGACTGGATTAGTATAACCATCTCTCCAACCACCAATTGCTAAAACTGGGATATCAATTTATGAATAATCTTCACAAATTGAACCATGTTTCCAATAATGATCTCTTGTTTGATGAGAAACCCATTCAATGATATTTGGTTTAGTGTTTAATCTTTCTAACCAATTTTTTTTCCATGAATCACCAACTATTTGTGGATCTTGTGGTCTTGCATTATAACTTAACATAGTAGAAGCCCACCAAAGCATATCTGAAGCCAATAAGCAACCGCCTCTATAATGAACATCATCAGCATATCTATCATCAGTTGACATCAAAGTTATGATACATTTCAATGTTGGATGTTTTCTATATGCTAATTATTGTATACTATTAAACCCACCCCAAGATTTACCAAACATACCAATATTACCATTTGATCAATATATATTGAGAACAAATCCAATCAAAGCATTCTAAACAATCATCTTGTTCTTGCTTTAAATATTCATCATTTAAAGAAATATTGATCAGAATCACCTGTGCCTCTCATATCAATTGTAATTGAAACAAATCCCATTCCTGCAAAATAAGGATGACGAATTGAATCTCTAATCATGCTGTGAAATCATTCTTTCTATATGGTAGATATTCAATAACAGTTCCTGATTATTTTAAATTGCTAATATTGGTGGTACTACTCTTGTAAATTATATTTAAAGCATCTTTTGGTATCCATATATGAGCTCTTAAGTTGGCACCATCCTTCATTGGAATGATGACATCTTCCAACTTTTCGATTTGGAATGGTAATTCTGATGGATCACTAGTTTTTCTTTGTTTACTTTGTTGGATATTGAAGGCCATTTCTGGTTGTTAATGTCTTGATATTTTGATATTTTGATATTTTGGTTATGATGTATTTGGTTATTTGGTTATACTTCCCTGTGGAATGTATTAGGTTGTCACTGTCTATACCTCTTGAGTCTCAATACTTTGCAATAAAACAGTGAAACACCATCCCGTCCAACTTTGCCTGTGCCATGTAACCATCCCTGCATCTTCATCCATAGCACTACTATCATACTATCATCATACACCTAACACTCCGCTCAACTTGAAGTTCCAACACGAGCATAGCTATACACCTGGACTGATGATTTTGTGGTAATTAAAGATGTACCCAAGGTTAGATATTCGTTGAAAAGTGCTGGAGGTTGGTGGTGTTTGGGTGGTTAGGTAAGCATTTCTAAAAAGACGGCTCTCTCAGAAATATTAGGGTTTTATCTTAACAACAGGTGAAGAAGATGGATTATAAGGCGAAAGAAATAAGATACGAATCATTGAATAAAGAGTAACAGGAAACTAATTATTTAATAACAGATTATAAATTCATTTGATCATTTTTGAAGTAGTAGAAAAGATTTAAACAGTCTCTTGATGTAAGACATCCACCTTAGTAATATCACCATCTTTCTTCAACATTGGTTCATCAAAGTGACAAACATGATTCTTAAATTCCCATGCTGGAACTTTATCATTATACATTTGATCAATTTCTTCATAATCTCTGTTTGCAGTTTCTGGTAAGAAGAAATAAAAGTAACAACCACCCAATAGACAACAACCAAAGAAAATAAAATTAATCTTTGAACCCATATTGGCTTGATCTGGATTGAACATATAAGGAAGAACAAAACCCCACATACATTGTAACCCATTATTCATAAATAAACCAATGGAGATTGTTTTTGATCTTAATCTAGCAGTTGGATGATCAACAGCAATGACATAAGAAACTGGACCGATTGAAGAATTGTAGAAGAAATTGTACATACAAATAAAGGCAGAAACCATTGTTGAAGTTGCAGTAGTGATATGAACCCCACCAGCAGCAGTAATCAAGTTCAAAATAGCCAATGAAATCATACCATAAAGAATAACAAATCTTCTACCAAATCTATCCATTAAAAAGAATGAAGTGATTGTACCAGATACTGATAAAGCTTGAGCACCACAAGAAATTTGATAAGCCTTTGCGGTTGTGAAACCAGCTAATTCATAATAATAAGTTGAATAATTACCAATAAAGGCAACACCAGACATTGGTTGCATAAAGAATGGGAAAATGGCGTTTAAAGTTCTTCTTAAGTTAACACCTTTAAAACATTCAATATATGATGAATTTGCAGAATGTTCAGAAGCTTCAGCAATAGTCATTTCAATAATAGCTAATTGTTGTTGAGCAGTAACTTCATCTTTATAAAGTTTTCTAAGTTGATCTAAAGCTTTATCATTTTTATTCTTCATTGATAAATAATAAGGAGATTCTGGGTAAAATAATAAGAATAAGAATGAAGGACAACAGAAAGCCCATTGTGATAAAAAGATTGCCTTATATGACATACTTGTTGTATAAGTTGAAGTTGTATTTGAAACCAAATAACAAACAAATGGACCAATACACATTGATAAATTCAAACAAATTGTTGAAAATCCTCTTAAAGCTAATGGAGAGATTTCACCAACATAAGTAGTGGCAACACTCATAATGATACCTAAACTGAAACCATTTAAGAATTTACCAGCAAAGAAAACTTCAATTGTTGTTGCTAAATATTCAATAAGAACAAACCAAATACAAAGAAAGCAAGCCCCAACAAGAACCCATTTTCTACCAATTTTATCAGAAACACTTGAACCAAAGAAGGAACCAATAACCATTGAACCAACTGGACCACCAGTGATGGCAGATTGCCAATTAGCATCAAGAACATAAGAACCATCGTAATAGTAACCGAAATCTTGTCTAAAGACCGGTAATGAAACCACCATACCAGCAGCTTGTTGTTCAAAACCAACTGTTATAAAGACAAAGACAATACCAATGATATGAAGGACTGTGAATTTGTATTTTTTTGCAGCTTGCCATTTTGTTAGAGAATGTTCGACATCTTGTTGAAGACGGGCGGTTTCGTTGATGTTGTTGAAGGTGTTGACCTTGTTTAAGTTGTTGAGGCTGATGTCGTTTGTGTCTTCCTCCTTTGAGATGGAGTTTGAGTCTGAAGCAGTACCAACACGCATCATTTTGTGATGTTGATGATGTTGATGTTGTTGATGTTGATTTTGATGTTGTTAATTTGTTGATGTTGTTGATGTTAATTTTGACGATGAGGTAGCAGATCCAGCTCTTAATTTATACTGAAATGCTAAAGGGATCACTGCCTAAAAGCTGAACAAACACGCTGCAAAGATCCCCAGAAGAATTCCCCAGACAGCTGCAGCCGTGTAGTCTATGATGCTGCTAGATGTCTACATAGTACATGGGCCAGATTCCCCGCCAAAATGTGTGATTATTCTCGAGATTTCTGTTCTTTTCTGACTTGTGCTGGGCTCAGCCAAATTGGCTGGGGAACCGGGTCAGGCAGGCTCGGCGCGTTGATGTGCCGGATCTCGGAGAGAAATTTGTGTTTTTTTTTTTTTTTTTTTTTTTGGTTTGATTTCTATTTTGATTTTTTTATTTTGTTGGTTGATGATGATTATTGGTTAATGATTGATGATGGTTTGGCGGTTGGCGGCACGCTGGCTTGAGGTATAAGATGTTGCGCAAAGGTGCCCAGAAATATAATCACTGATCAACAGAAACATCACTATCCAACATGGCTACCACTTTCCAGCAAAGAGTCTTCAATGCCACTCCAAACAATGGACCATGGAACAAATACAAACAATCCCCAGACTCGAGAAACGTATATCCAAAATCAATCTACAACTCTGAAGGTTTGATCCAAAATGCTGAAGCCATTTTGTCAAGCTCACTCGAATCTTCAATCATTCTCAAAAAAGATTCTTTAATCACTTTGGACTTTGGTATCAACACTTGTGGTTTGATCAATATTGATTTTGGTTCTTCATCCTCTGTTGGTCAACAATTAAACTTAAGTTTCTCAGAATCAAACCTATTCATCAACAAAGATACATCTGATAGATCAATGGATTTTTTCATTGAAGATGGGTTACAAACAATTGATGTCAATACAAAGGGTGGTCTTTACAAAACTCCATGGGGCAAACAGCGTGGTGGTTTTAGATATTTAACTCTTTGGACTGATAAACCTGGTCAAATAGAAATCAGAACTATATTTACATACATGACTTGTATGCCATCATTAGATAAATTATCAGATTATTCAGGTTTCTTTTATTCAAATGATGAATTTATTAATGAAATTTGGTATGCTTGTGCATATACTGTTCAACTAGCTACAATCCCTTCAAATTCTGCAAGAAGACATGATGTTGTTATGAAACCTATTGGTTGGGATAACGATGTCATTGGTTGTGTTGGTTTGGAATTCTTAACCGATGGTGCAAGAAGAGATAGATCTGTTTGGTCCGGTGATAGAGCAATCACTGTTCCTGCTGAATCAATTTGTTTCAATGGTGATGGTGCTAAAAATGCAACTGATTGGATTTTACAAGAACAATTACCAACTGGTCAATTCCCCTACGCTTGTCGTCCAATTGCTACTTATGGTTCAGATACTTATCATTTATGGACTTTAATCTCAATTTATGAAACTTACATTTCTCATGGTGATTTACAAGATTGGTGTAAAAATACTTGGCCACAATGGAAATTAGCATTAACATATGCTTTAAATAAAATTGATGAAACTGGTTTGTTAAAAGTCGATCAATGTCTTGATTGGGGTAGAAATATCCTTTCTGGTCATACTTTATCTGCTAATTGTATGCTTTATCAAGCTTTAAAAAATGCAATTGCTATATATTCTGCTTTAAAGATTAATGAATCAGATTTTGAATTGGTTGAAAGTTATAAAAAGCATTTGAAAGATTTAAGAATTGCCATTAATACTCAATTATGGGATAAAGAAGGCGGTTTATTCAAAGATAATATGGATCCAGATTCGGTGTTGGCTCAAGATGGTAATTGTTTAACCTTATGGTATGATATTGCTGATGAAGATCGTAAACTATTGATTGCTACCAATTTATCAAAGAGATGGAATGAATTTGGTGCTCCAGCTCCAGAATCTCCAGGTATGATTTCTCCATTTGTTGCCTCTACTGAATTGTTTGGTAATGCAGAGATTGAAAACATTAAAAAATCATTTGAATTGGTTAAAATCATGTGGGGTTATATGTGGAATTGTTCATATAGCGTTAAATCATCATTGATTGAAGGTTACTTTGATGATGGATCTTGTAAATACCCATTTCAATTGTATGATCCAGCATATATTTCTCATTGTCATCCTTGGGCAAGTGGACCAATGATCTTATATACAAGATATCATGGTGGTTTGAAATTCAATGAGCATGATCATGACAAGTTTGAATTCCATCCAAGAGGTATCTTTGATGAAGGTTCGTTAGATTTCTTACAAACTGGTATCACTTCAAGAAAATCTGGATTTGTTTCTGTTGGTTGGGAAAAGAAAACCGATGGTTCTTTGGAACTATATTCTAAGAGTCCAAAGGGTGTCACTGGTGATTATTCTGTCCCATTAAAGAATACCAAGAACTCAACAATCAAAAGTTTAGAAGTTAATGGCAAATTTTTTAACATGGATGAATTAAAGAAGGATGATTACTATGTCTATTTTGAAAATGATTTTGAAGAAGTCTCGATCATTGTTAATTACTGAATATTACATTTCTATTTGAGAGTTGGTGAATTAAGCAGCTCAGTTGTGATTTATTAATTTGTCAATTTGAACTTTTGATACTAATAATACGTTGTATAATATGAATGAAAGACCAAATTAATTAATTAAATACCTCCTTTAACCACGTATAATAGTTCACTCTATGAATATGAATATGAATAGAGGAGTCGAAGAGCCAATAATCAATATATCAATATCGTAAAATCATCAGCCCTTGCCTTCTTGCCATGATTCCATGAACCATGAGTCCCATGATACCATGATCATTGATATTGATAACTTCAACTGGTCATTCTGTCATTCTAATCACTCAAATCACCATATAATTGATGAAACAACGGTGCACGGTGGAACGATACGACGATACATTAACATCATACAACATAATCGCGAAAGCAGTTTATGGGGAATCTAAATGTACAAATCTGGGGATATGGAAGTGTATATTTTGGGGGTTTTAAACCAACAAAAAAAGCCAAAAAAAAGAAAATGTTACTGATCAATTATGATTATTATTGATATTTCTCTTAAAGCCGTAATTTCGGGAATAAACTGTTGGACTCGGTTTTAATTGTTGCTCTCCCCCGGACTAATAAGTGACCGGCCTCATCAGAATATATAATCGAGTTAGAATCGCTCGCGTATACAAATACACAAACTTCAACAACGCAACAAACCAACAAACCAACAAACCAACAAGAACAAGAACAAGAACCACATTATTGAATATGGATAACCTCAAGACAGAAACATTATTATTCTACCTAAGGATTAGAAACATTGAGCTGCCAGCTGACAAACCAATCACAAAGGCTGAATTGTTGAGTTTATGCGTTAAGAACAAGGATGCTTTGATCATCAATCCACAAATCATTCCAATCAACCTCAAGTTGTTAACAAATGTACACCTTATTGAATACTTGACAACTGTTAGAAATTTTGTTGTGTTGCCAAAGGGTAAGCCAATGTCGATTCATCCAGCAAGTTGCAATCCATATAACCATAATCATGAAAAGTTGTTAGAATGGGCATTGAAAGACTATGATGAATATATTTCCAAGTTAGATACAATTGAACTACAAGAATTAGAAATCAAGTTTGGTAGAGTCTTGTCAAAGTCATATGAGGTGAACGATTCAGAAACTCATACTGTTAAAGATTTTGGAGCCTTTGGATTCAGAGAAACTGATGTCGACTTTATCCTAAGTCAATACGTTGAAAAGCACGATGAGACTAAGACCAAGTTTGAAGAAACCCAGAATATTGTTAACTGGTTGACCACTGGTATCACTGTTTAGAATAGTTTGTTTAGTTGATTGATGAATATAAGATCACTAGAGATGTGTCGATATCACTCAATGTAGTCACTCATCTGTTAAACAACTCCTTGCGGATCATCAATGTGCTGTTCTTTCCGGGCAGGGGCGTAGGCTATTTCTTCCCTTCTGGGCGGTCAGGACTCAGGCGGTGTTGGCGGAAAGATGCTCCGCCGCCGAGAAAATGAACTCCCCCAGAAAAATTGGAAAATTGGGCAGGTTGAAAACCAAAGATGGATCTGGTAATTTTGTATATTTGAGGGCACACATTTTCTTGTTCTTATTCAGCTTCAACATTTAACTAAATTTTACTCTGTGACAGTGCCATTCCCTCTGTGATAATATCAATAATATCTTCCTCACAAAAATCCCAAGCAATGACTGTTGGTGCTACCACTTTCCAGCAAAGAGTCTTCAATGCTACTCCAAACAATGGACCATGGAACAAATACAAACAATCCCCAGACTCGAGAAACGTATATCCAAAATCAATCTACAACTCTGAAGGTTTGATCCAAAATGCTGAAGCCATCTTGTCAAGCTCACTCGAATCTTCAATCATTCTAACAAAAGATTCTTTAATCACTTTGGACTTTGGTTTCAACACTTGTGGTTTGATTAATATTGATTTTGGTTCTTCATCCTCTGTTGGTCAACAATTAAACTTAAGTTTCTCAGAATCAAACCTATTCATCAACAAAGATACATCTGATAGATCAATGGATTTTTTCATTGAAGATGGGTTACAAACAATTGATGTCAATACAAAGGGTGGTCTTTACAAAACTCCATGGGGCAAACAGCGTGGTGGTTTTAGATATTTAACTCTTTGGACTGATAAACCTGGTCAAATAGAAATCAGAACTATATTTACATACATGACTTGTATGCCATCATTAAATAAATTATCAGATTATTCAGGTTTCTTTTATTCAAATGATGAATTCATTAATGAAATTTGGTATGCTTGTGCATATACTGTTCAACTAGCTACAATCCCTTCAAATTCTGCAAGAAGACATGATGTTGTTATGAAACCTATTGGTTGGGATAATGACACTATCGGCTGCCTTGGAAATGAATTTTTAACTGATGGTGCAAGAAGAGATAGATCAATTTGGTCTGGTGATAGATCAATCACTGTCCCTGCTGAATCAATTTGTTTCAATACAAATGGTTCAAAGAACTCAACAGATTGGATCCTGGATGAACAATTACCAAATGGTCAATTCCCCTATGCTTGTCGTCCAATTGCAGTCTATGGTTCAGATACGTATCACATGTGGACATTGGTGTCTGTTTATAACTCATACTCATTGCATGGTGATTTGAAAGATTGGTGCTTAAAGACTTGGCCACAATGGAAACTTGCTTTACAATACTCTTTAGCCAAGATTGATGAAACTGGGCTATTAAAAGTGGATCAACCATTGGATTGGGGTAGAAACATTTTATCCGGTCATTGTCTTTCACCAAATTGTATCTTATATCGTTGTTTACAACTGGCTGTTGAACTTCATAAAGTTTTCAAAATTGAAGAAGACAAAGATCTTGTTGATGGTTATGAAAAAATTGCTAAATCGCTAAAATTGGCTATCAATGAAAAATTATGGGTTGAGGAATCAGGTTTATTTAGAGATAACTTGGAATCTGAAATCTTACCACAAGATGGTAACTCCTTATCATTATGGTTTGATATTGCCAACAAAGACCGTCAATCTTTAATTTCTACAAGCTTATCCAAAAGATGGAGTAAATTTGGTGCACCAGCTCCAGAATCCCCAGGCATGATTTCTCCATTCATATCATCAATTGAATTATTGGGACATGCTACAACCACAAGTAATATTTCAAACTCCTTTAAATTAGTCAAATCAATGTGGGGATATATCTGGAATGCACCATATGGTGTCAAATCATCTTTAATTGAAGGTTATTATCAGGACGGGTCTTGTAAATACCCATTTCAATTGTATGATCCAGCTTACATCTCCCATTCACACCCATGGTCTACTGGCCCAATGATCTTATATACCAGATATCATGGTGGTTTGAGATTCAATGAGCATGACCATGACAAATTTGAATTCCATCCAAGAGGTATCTTTGATGAAGATTCATTAGATTTCTTACAAACTGGTATCACTTCAAGAAAATCTGGATTTGTTTCTGTTGGTTGGGAGAAGAAAATTGATGGTTCTTTAGAACTATATTCTAAGAGTCCAAAGGGTGTCACTGGTGATTATTCTGTCCCATTAAAGAATACCAAGGATTCAACAATCAAAAGTTTAGAAGTTAATGGTAAATCTATCGAAGTTGATGACTTAAAGAAGGATGAATACTTTATTTATTTTGAAGATGATTCTGAAGAAGTCTCGATTATTGTTAATTACTGAAAGATGAATAAAGAGGTTTATATTTTGATAAAAAATTGTAACTCTGATGCTTTAATGTGCAAACAAATTTTGTAAGATCAGCACCTTTATAAGCTCGATAGGCTGTACCGCTGATGACTTATATAGTGACCTATTTTAGATATATATTGCACTGATATGAAAAATCACATAATCATTGCAATAACCCATCAACAAATGATCTTATATAGAGTCTGGTGTCACCGCTTGAAGTAGCTTTAGGCGCTAGTTAGTTGTCGCAAGCATATAACAGGATCTTCTTTAAATATTCTCACTAGTGCCGATTTTTCAGGTGTACAGCTGACATTAAACATCAACATGAAATATTACTAAATATTGATCTTTCAAATCTTGAACATGCAGAGGCAAATAAATCTGATCCAGATATTGAAGATCAATATGGTTATAAATATACCATGAGCGCTAACTCTATAATATGACTACCAGTATTGCAGTGCCTCTAGTAGCCTCTAATTGAAGCTGATTTACAGTTATAAGCTAATTTTCGAATTAATTATAATAATTAATCAATATGATCAATATGATCAATATCATGCAGATCATATATATAATTAATAATATAATTGCATTTACTCATCTCAAATATTAATGGTACCTCATAAAGTATATATTTCAACGTCATGGCCCTTGTGTATAAAAATATTCGATTTTTTTATTAATATTGCTCAATTTTCATCAAATAATCATGTTAAACTGGATAGTAAAACTGCATACCAAGAGTCTGGCAATTAATATACTGATATTCCACCTTCACACTTGAAAAGGGTATATATGTTTAATCCATATATATGAGACTTAGTAAAATCAATTGAAGTCACGTGACAAATTTTTGAATCTTCATACTATATTTTTACTTGACTCTTCTTTCAACAAATTTCAAATCATTTATATAAAATACAGGTTCTAGTAGGCAGTGGACAAGCTGATGTTTTCTACCAGCATAAGGCATAGCAGTATATCATCAAAAGATCAAGAGATATGCTTATATGAATACCAATTTGCTAATTTAATTTGTGGTTCTGAAAATCAATTTTCACTGTTGTATGGGTATATTCCTTTAAGGCTACAACAAACCAACAAACCAACAAACAACAAACGACACTGGACCGACAAAATTGAAGAGCTGGCATGATGAAACATATCTATATAAACAGATCACCTTGCTATGAATTTTTTTTTTCGTTCTTGTGAGCAAACTAGCAGCAGAAGCAGAATATGGAGTCATTACTGAGGTATATTGAGATTCCAGCATCTGAAGGCCATTCGGTCTCTGTTTTGAAGAACCCTGATTTAGAACCTATAACTCCTGAGGATAGAACTTGGGGGTTCTGGTCAAATTTTGCCTTTTGGGGTATCATTTCATTCAGTGTGACAACTTGGATCTCTTCAAGTTCCACAATGGCACTGGGATTGGCTGTCTGGGAAGTGGTTATATGTTTCTTTATTGGTGATTTTGTAACAATTGCAATCACTTTGGCAAATAGTTATCCTGGCCTTGAATGGCATATTGGGTTTACATTATCACAGAGAGTGGTCTTTGGAGTTTATGGATCAGGTTTTGGGGTCCTGGTTAGAATCCTGTTGGCCATTGTTAACTATGGTGCCAATGCATGGGTTGGTGGTCTTTCCATTTCTCTATTGTTATCTGCTTGGTCTCCAAACTTTATGAATCTTAAAAACACATTCCCTGAATCTGCAGATCTTGCTACTAAGGACTTTGTGGGTTACATAATATTTCAGGTGATTACTTGCTTTTGTTACCTTATAAAGCCCAATAAATTCAACCTTCCATTGATGATTGCCTGCTTCTTTTGTATGATATCAATGATGGGAATGATTATATTTTTGGTCAACAAAGCTGATGGTTATGGTGATCTATTCAAACAAAGGACTACTTTATCATCAAGTGATAGAGGTTGGGCATGGGTTTACTTAATCAACATTTGGTTTAGTGGTGTATCTGGTGGTTCAACAAACGAATCTGACTTTTCAAGATTTGCCTCCTCAAAGTGGAAACTTTTCATTGGTACAGCATTTGCATTAACCTTCCCAACAATGATTCCAATCTTTGCCATTGTTGCAGCTTCAACTACTGAAAAAATTTATGGAGAACAAATGTGGATCCCTACTGATATCGTTCAAAAATGGTTAGAATTACATTATGATGCAAAGACTAGATGTGCTGCTACATTTATTGCATTTACATTCATCTTCTCTCAAATGGCTTTAAATGTTGTTACTTGTGGATTCTCAGGTGGTATGGATTTGGCTGGTATTTTACCAAAATTTATTAATATCAAGAGAGGTGCCATGATTACAGCCGCATTATCATTTGTTGTTTTACCTTGGAAGTTTTACAATACCCAATCGTCATTCATGACTGTAATTAGTTCATTTGGGGTTGTTACAACACCTATAATATCTGTTAGTGTATGCGACTACTTTCTTGTCAGAAATAAGCAGCTAAAAATTTCAGAGACGTTCAAAGTGAAGGGTGATTATTATTATTCGTATGGTATTAATTGGAGGGCGTTTGCTGCTATAATCGTCTCAATTGGACCAGGTCTTCCAGGTCTAGCTTATGCAGTAAAGGGTGATTATCCTTCAAAGGCAAGAGGAGCAATGAACTTTTACTACGGTGATACTTTTTTTGCATTTGCTATCTCATTCGTTACATATTATGTTCTTTGTTGTTTTTTCCCAATACAAGATAGCAAGGGTAGCGATGCTTATGACTATTATAATGCATTTGATGAAACTGAAAGGGAAAAGTTGGGACTTTTACCATATAATAAAGAAGAAGAAGATTTTGTGGAGCAGAGTGAGACAACGAGCATTGATATTATAAACACTAATGACTCAAAGATATAGTTACATATACACAATCACTTTATTATTACAAGAATTTTAAATTTTTATAATAAAACCTACAAAAGTAACTAGTTAGAAGTCAAACAAACAAACTTTTATTAATAAAACATCAAAAATATATTCGAAACAAATGATAAACAACAAGACAAAAGCATTGATCAAAAAATTAAACTTAATAACCAGTTGATTTACTTTCATTAGTCTTATCACTAGTTAATATTTCATTCGACGAAGCGACATCTAAATTAATATCACCTTCATGTTCTCTGATGAAATCTTCATATTGATCAGCTGGAATCTTTTGAATTTCATTTCTGTAAAACCCATCTTCACCAACAACTTCTGAACTGTATAAGACATAATTTCCAACCTTTGGAAGTATTAAGGCCCACACTAGATAATAAACAAACCCAATACCGAAAATACCCCATGTGACAACACAATGAATCCAATAAGGTAAATCATTATAAACAGATTGACCTGCAGAAGGTGGGATATAAGGAGCGACAATCAAATATAAGGAAGCTAAATTGAAAAAGACGGCAACAGGTAACGGACAAGCTAATGGTGGTTCCCACTTCAAAGTACCCTTATACTTTTGATATTTGACCCAGATTAAACCTAATGAAAGAACAAAGTTGACAACATTTAAAGGATAAGAAATCAAGTTCATGATGAAGTTATAAGCATCACCTGGTGGTGGAGCCAAAATTGTAATGACTGTAATGACCCAATGTTGCATCAAACCAACAAATGGAGTGTTGAATGGTTTTGAAGTGGCAAAGAATTTTGGTAATGGTAAGACACCTTCTCTACCCAACTGTTGAACAATTCTACCTTGTGAAAAGATAACACTCATAACGTTACCTAAAGCACTTAATGCAACAAACACAGATGTGGCTCTTCTAGCAGTAGAACCCCAAGCAATACCAAAGAAATCAGCAGCCAAAATTGTTTTACTTGAACTAATCAATTCTTTTGGAACAATTGCAAAATAAGCAATATTGACAAATAAATAAATAATTGCCAAAACAATTAATGAAGATGGAGCAGCATATTTTAAAGTTTTGACTGGGTTTTTAACTTCACCAAGAGCATAACAAACGTTTGAATAACCGATATAAGACCAAATGACATTATATAGAGCATTGATGATACCATAAGCAGTAGCATCTTTTGTACCTTCAAAGGCATTATGAAAGTTATCAGTCTTTTTCCAACCACCAAGACCAACCCAACCAGTAACGGTAATAAGTAAAACAATGACGATTTTGAAGATACCTAAACAATTTTGAATATAGGTACCCAATTTGATGTTTGTACCATGAATTAAAAATGCAAAAGTGATACAACCAACGGCAATACCACGTTCATTCCATCTAGTGACGGTAACATCAGCAGCAGTTAAGATATATTCACCAAAGATAATAGAATTACCAGCAGCCCAACCTAAAAAGAAGACATAAGATGCATACATGGAGGTAACTAAGAATTTTGGCTTTTTAAAGACAAATTCCAAATAATTCTTTTCACCACCATTACGAGGGATTGCTGAACCAAATTCCATATAAACATAAAGTCCAGCTAATGAAATAAGAGCACCAACAACCCATAAAATCAAAGTTAGACCAACAGATCCAGACAAGTTGTAAATGGTTGAAGTTGTTGAAAAGATACCAGTTCCCAAGATTCTGTTGACAATCAACCCAACAGCAGAGATATAACCAATGTCCTTATGACCAGCATCCAAAGGTTTGACAAAGTCAGCATCGCTAACAGATGAGTCTGTATGTTCTTGTACTTCAAATTCTTCTTTCTTTAAACTGTTGAAGAACTTCATAGTGAATAAGCTTCTGTTGATTTCTTAATTTTACCAAAAGAAGAAGTGAAGTAAAGAGAAGAGAAGAAAAGAAAAGAAAAACAAGACAATGTTGCAGAGTTTTATATTTACAACAGTATTTCATCATCATCTTGTTGATGTTGCGAGTGGCAAATTGCTAATTGCAAAGTAGCCACAGTTGCTTCTGGTGAACCACAGTTTTTCGACACATCACCAGCTGCTAAGCGCACAGTTAAGCATAATGAGAAAGGAAGAGTCCAAGATGAGTTTTAGTTAAGTGGCATTATGGGACTGGAGGGCAAAACAAGCGTGGTTATTTCGTTATTTCGTTATTTCTGGTTTGTGCCATTTTTTATTTTTTTTTTTTTATTTTTTTTTTTTAATTTTTGCAGGGCATTTTCAAATTTTCAAATTTTCAGGGTGACACCAAGTTGATGATGAGAAGCCAAGAGGGCAGAGGGCAGAACTTAGAACTTAGAAGTAGAGCTGGAAGTACTGGCATGCTGTGTGTGTGTGTTGTTGTAGTTACTGCCAGCAGATATGTGATGTTTAGGCATTGATCAATAATGAGGGTGAAGAACCACAGTTATTAAGTATTCATGTTTGAATTATTGTTCCCAGTAGAAAGTGAACTGGTGATACTTCTTACTGGACAGATGAACTAGACTATGGCGCACTCGGCTCCCTCCTCCCTCCCAGAAAGAAACCTGTTGTTTTGTTGTATAATGTGCCATCTGCTTTTGGTTACTCCGTGCACGGCTGAATTATATCGACAAGCATTTGAAGGCTGAAAAGTATATATCTGGAAACCTTTCTGGAATCAATTATCGCTCTACGATAACGTATATATTCGCTTTTCCTATTGTTCTCAATCATGGTAATCTATACTATATTTTGATAATTCTAATATTTAGCTAGTTAAATTCTAGTCTCTAGTTTTGAGTTTTTGGACGACGTCTGCAAATTCGTAATCATTTAATTATATAAAAACTCAATCACTTAAGGGATGTAGCCTTCTTAACTTCTTCTAAAGAAGCAATTTTGGCAACCCATTCAACAACATTTGGAAATTGTTCAAGATCAATACCAGTCTGCTTTAACACAGAGGCATGTGGCCAAGCAATTAAATCTGCTAATGATAAATGATCACCAACAAGATATCCAGTTCCATTTTCTTTCAACTTTGTTTCAATCAAGGTATATGCCTTAATGGTTTCTGGTTCAAATCTTTGTACTGCTGCTTCATTACCTTGACCTTTAAAGAACCCTAAGTTGGCTTGATTTGGATTAACTCCACTCAAATGGAAAAATAAAAATTCAATCTCCTTATAATGTTCTTGTGAACCTTGCTTATAATGATATTTGAAATCAACATCATATTTATCAGCTAAATATAACAAAATTGAACCAGATTCATACAAATTGAATATTTTACCTTCAGCATCAACTTCACTCCAAACAGGAATCTTACCATTTGGATTGATTTTTAAAAACCATTCTTCTCTGTTCTCCTTCTTTTCTCTGAAATCAATATGTCTATAATGATAATCAACCTTCAACAATTCTAACAAAATGTTGATCTTCCAACCATTTAAAGAATCTGATGTGAACAACTTAACGTATGGAACTTCTAAGTCGCCACCTTTTGGATCACCATCGTTGAAAGTGGTAATTGTCTTTTGCTTTTTCAAAGGTTGTTCTTCTGAACCAGACATTATGATATAGTTGGTGATAAGCTTATGATATTCAGATTATGAGCAAATTATAGAGTCAATTATAAATGTCAATTGTTCAAAAGGGGGTAAGTTGGTTAAGTTTTAAAAGGTTGGATACATCGTGTATTTAAGGAGAAATCGACAAAGACAACAACAACTGTGGCGTCAGCCATGGTAAAATGAATAAATGAATGGTGTTTGGATGTGTATGTAGTACATTGTATGTATAGTACTGGTAGCTGTTCTGCTATTTAGTTGTTTATAAAGCTGGTTTGTTTTTCTAGTTCTAATACAAGATGATCTTCACTCCTGAATAACTCTTCAATAATGCACATAACTTGGGCTCATCCAACACAGAGTGTAACTTCTGATCCAAGAAAGAGGCATCCAAAATTATGGACTTGACTGGATGAGTCGATATGACCTCTTCCAAGTTGAATATTCTTTCTGGAGTTCCTATTATATACTTGGTATCATCTCTTATCTTGAAATCATATCCCTTATTAACTCTAAGAGCATTGCTCTTTGGACCTAAAGATTTATATATCTCACCTATTCTTATTTTACTAATGGAAAGGATGATAGTCAAACCTTTGTTATATTTATCGGTAAAGTCTTTAAAGTTCTCTAATGTTCTAGCAGGTTTGTAATTGGATCCATCAACAAAATCAGCCTTTTTGAAATAATCAAGTTGTGTTGCATCTTTGTTGTTTTTCAATAAAATACTTGTAAAGAGAACACTTAACTCTGTGGAGTCCAATGATGATGCATTCTTCTTCTTTGTAATATCTTGCTCCATCTTTATTCTTTTCTTTTCCTTGAATTTGTCATCAGTCTTTCTTCTTCTCTTTGCACCTGTAGCGCCAATATCATCTTCAAGGTCATCTTTTGAAGATTTAGTCTTTGGTATTAATTCATGTTCCGACTCATTGTCTTCCTCAATCTCCACACCTTCAGCTTCTGAAGCGATATCCGAATCTACTTGATAGTCTAAACCATCTTCTAGCTCATCTGGATTATCATCAACTATTTTTTTAGAAACCATCATGTATAGTGAGTGGGTTGCAATTGTTTGATTTGATTTGTGATTTGAATGCTTGTGTGATAGATATCTCATCTCTGCAAAAATAAAATTTTCAAATTTTCAAATTTCTGCCAGACAAAAGAAAAACACCAAAAAAAAGCTTTGTTTACATTTTGACATTTTGAAGAACCAGCAACTACTCAGTGATCATAAACTAATAGACTAATTACACAGATATATGTCTACAAATACGCCAGAAAAGGTCCGTAAAAACTCTTTAGATGTTTTCAAATCCATTAAATTTCCCTTGACTAACTAAATCATTGCCAATAGACTCCACAGCATAGTCAAACGCCAACTCCACACTCAAGAAGATACTCAAGAACTCCTGTAAGGACACCCAGAACACCTAGCAGGAGAAGACGAGCTACATTAGTCTCAGCTGCAATAATCACACCCAGAAGAAACCGAAGAATAAGCGACACTCCTCAAAATGCTCTAAGGATACTTTCGAGGAGATTGGCATCAACCAACCAGCAAAATGAGCTTCAACCCCAAGATAACTTTACTCAACAGGAAACTTTATCACCTATACGGTTGACAGAGGAGTATATCAACGATAATAACAGTCAGAACTTTCATAATGATCACGAGAGCGAGTTGGTAGGTACCGTTGATGACGTGTTTCCATACCGAGGTGATGAAACCAGACTATATGAATCAGATTTTAATGGAGATTCTAATACGAGAGGCGGCGCTGGATTTCTTCAGCCTGGATTTATGGTTTCAGATATTGCAATTCCTGAAGGTATAATGCCTGAATTTTCTGAAGAGGAAACTCCCTTAAGATCTGATAATTTTATTCCAAGCGATTTTAGCGATACGGTTAATGATACTTCTAAATATTTAAAGGACAAACCTTCAATAATCACTAGCACTACCACACAGCTTCAAAATGCTTCAAAGAGGAAAAAGTTATCACCTACAATGACGAACTCTTCAAAAGAGAAGAAGAAGTCTAACCTTAAATTACCAACTAAGCAAATCACAACTTTTCTTCAATCATTAACAAAGAAGCATATCACAAACGATATCGATGAATACCTAGAAAAGACGACAGAGCTTTACTTGAGCCAGCTATCCGATGATTTGATGGCATATGCTGTTCACTCTACCTCAAAATCCAAAATTGATATCAATGCCATATTTCTACTGATGAAGAGGCAGCGGTTAATAAAGGATGTTGATTCATTAGTTGCCCTTATTGAGGAAATTTTACCACTAGAAGATACATCTGAAATCATTCGGAACTTGGACAAGATAAAGGGTCGCTGATTTATTTATATACATACTATCCTCAATTCAATTATAACATTACTAATCAATACTGTTCACGTTTCAGCTCTTTTCTTAGGGTCAACCCTAGTTTGTACGAATTGATAAAGATCGAATATCGCAGCAGCTGTCATTCCTTCAATTCTTCTTGCCTGGCCAATTGTTTCAGGCTTAACTGAGTTCAAGCGTTCCTTGCACTCAGATCTTATTGAGTTTATCAAGGAGTAGTCAATGTTTTTTGGAAGAAGCATATTTTCATCAGCTTGAAATGCTTCCACTAGACCCTTTTGTTTTTCAATCAAAACGTTATATCTACCTTCAATCTGTAACTTTCTGGTTACTCTTGGTGGCAGGGCCTCTATTTCCTTCTGCTCAAATACTAAAGGTAAAATGTGATCCAGAGAGACTTCGTTGTAACTAAGCATCTGAAATGCAGTTCGTTTCTGGGTTGTATTGAATCTCTGAATATCATATCCAAGTAGTTCTGTCCATTTAGAGCCTTGGTGAAATACTGATTCAAGCTTTTCCACAGTATTGTTGAATGAAGACTGATCATCCATATACCTTCTCCATCTTTCGTCACCAATCACACCCAATTTTCTACCAATTTCTGTCAATCTGAAGTCTGCATTATCAGCTCGAACCGATAATCTGAACTCAGATCTCGAAGTGAACATCCGATATGGTTCAGATACACCCTTAGTGATAAGATCATCAATGAGAACACCAATAAAAGCGTCTGATCTAGAAAGCAACAATGGCTCTCTTCCCTCATTATTCAATCCAGCATTTATTCCTGCAACGCAACCCTGAGCGGCAGCTTCCTCGTATCCTGTTGTTCCATTGATTTGACCAGCAAGATATAAACCATCGACCAGCTTTGTCTCTAACGTTTGTCTCAATTGTATAGGATCAACATAATCATACTCAACACCATAAGCTGGCTGAATCATATTCACTTTTTCCAAACCTGGTATCATTCTCAGCAGCTTGATTTGAATATCCTCTGGCATGGTATTGGAAAGCCCATTAGGATACACTAGGTCAGAATCGAGTCCTTCTGGCTCCAGCCAGATCATGTGTCGTTCTCTCTCTGGAAACTTCTTTATTTTTGATTCTAAGGATGGACAGTACCTAGGACCTTTCACGTCTTCTGCTATATGTATCGACATATGGAAGTTATCTCTGACATAGCTGTGCAATTCGGGTGTAGTGTAAGTGCTATGACATTGAATTAGGTCATCGGTTTTGATTCCAATTGTATCGTTAAGTAAACTCATTGGGACTGGAGGTTTATCACTATCCTGTGGGCTCAAATATCTATAGTCGATTGTCTGTTTGGATAGTCTCGGCGGTGTTCCCGTTTTAAGCCTACCTAACTTGAATCCAGCATCTCTTAAAGTCTGTGAAATACCATATGTTGGCTTTTCTCCAATTCTTCCAGCAGGCCATCTCTTTAGACCAATGTGAATCTCGCCTCCCAAAAAGGTACCTGTAGTTATAACAACATTATTGGTCCTGTATACAGTGCCATTTTCCAAAATTATACCTTTAATGCATAGATTGAGAGCTTCATTTGTTGATTCAACAATAATATCTTTGACCTGTCCTTCAATAAGAGTTAGATTTGGGTAATTGATCAATGTTTTTTGCATTTCTCTGAGATAAATGTCTCTATCAATCTGTGCTCTTGGACCCCATGCAGCAGGTCCCTTGGAAAGATTCAGCATCTTATAATGTATTCCAGCTTTATCTGTAACTTGAGCTGCGACACCATCCAAGGCATCCACCTCTCTGATCAATGTTCCCTTTCCAACACCGCCAATAGAAGGATTACAGGAGCATGTCCCTATCTTCTTGAGATCAGGTGTGATAAGATAAGTAGGTGCCCCCGTTCTAGCAGATCCAGTAGCTGCCTCACAACCAGCATGTCCACCACCAACAACAACAACAGGAAGCTCTTTGGATCTAGAAAGTGCTTCAGTCAGCTCTGCGTTTATGTGAATTCTTCTTGAGTGGCTCAACAGCCCCCTAAACACAAAAGACTTGGAGTGTATTTTATACATGGTTTCCCTAAGCTATATGAAAAGAATCCTCAACTATGTGGTCATGAGTAGTGGCAACTTAAGGAGTAGCTAGCTATTGAACAAATAAATTTCTCTGAGCTTACTGCTGTGGGAGTAGGTACCAGTTGAAAAAAAATGAAAATTAAAAAAAAAAAAAAAACTGAGACGTCTGAAGGCCAAACAGGCCAAGAGCCAAACACTCAACCAAAGATCCAAAATGAACTAGACCAGGAGGGTGGTGCTAGTACTTACGACTTACAAGTATAAGCACAGCTAATTAGGAGCAAAATTAAAATAATAATTAACATAAACTTAATACGCAGAGCGTACCACTAAAAATGCCATACACAACAAAAATAGCAGACCCAAACAGCCTGCCATCATTTATTCAATCAATAAACCGAGTACCACAAAAATATTGAATAAATGACAAGAAAACAAAAACCATAATAGACCTATCTCCTTCATACTTATATATGAAGAGTAAGAAGAAATACTAACCAGAGGCGTAATGTAAATAAAAAAATCCAGACGTAACCTATTTAACAAACCAGCTAACCATTTAACCATACCACTAAGTACCAATACCATATTAATGATCAAGGAATATCATTTGCAAATATAATTCCTTTCACCTAACCAAAGCCCAAAAGCTGTCCAATTCAACTTCACAAAAGCAAAGTAACAATTGTTTCAACAACAAACCACTTCGCTATAAGGCTTCTCCAATTTTAGCCAATAATGAGAATGTCATTGAAGCTCCAATCATGACACCAATAGCTGAACCAATAGCCATGCCTTTAATCATCGATATCTTCTCGCCCTTGAATCTTTTCTTGCTATGTGTATCATCAGTCTGAATATCAATATCCATATACTGGTCATTTGAGTCTTCACATCGTGGTCTTTTCTTGGATGTTGTTTCACTGCAGCCCCAATCTGAGGGGACAGCGACATCCAAAGAAATCCCGGATCTCAAAGTGCTGTCATCAGTATCTTCATCAAGGAATTCATCAGTCTTACAGTCAGGATTTCCATTAACGTTACTTCTGCAATAAGCGCCATCTGACTCCATTAAAACAGTTACGTCTTCTTGTTCTTCACCAGCATCTTCACATTCTTTATCAGTCTGAATCACTTCATGGACAGTAACTTCGTCAATAGATTCTGTAACTGGAACATCCTCGCTGACAACATGAGAGATCTCCCAATGAGAATAAGGAGAGTCAACTTTACCATGTACCTCACCAAATGGTCCGTCAATTTCTCTGTCCTCTTCGTTCTCCTCATCATCTTCTTCGTCATAGTGATATTCAAAGCCCTCTTCTTCATCAAAGCCCTCTTCTTCACCATGTAAATCGTAGTTTCGATCTGGGAGTTCAAGCTCATTATCGCATTCTCCATGACAATCATCAGCCTCATTAGGCTCGTAGTCATCCAGATATGGCTCATCGCCTTCTTCATCAATTTCTTCATCAGCATATCCATATGAAGCATCGTAAACATCATCATCATCATCATCAAGGCCGTCATTGATATTGCCGTCATGTGGAGTTTTAATCTCGTCGCCAGCAGCTTTGAGGGCTTCAATGTTATTTGATGTGGTATTACTCAGGCTTCCACACTCACTATCATCATCATCATCACTATAAGACGAGATATCGCTATCACTTTCAATTAAGATCGCATTGATTTTATTGGTGTGAGGTTTCTCACCATCGGTTGCATTTGAAGGAGATGCACTGCTAGCTGAATTGGGAGTAAATACCTCGAGCGACTTGCTGCAATTTTTGTTATAGTTTTTGACATAACTAAAATTCTTGTTCAACTTCTCCACTCTCAACTTGAAATCTCCAGAGTCGCACATTCTCAAGTTAATCTTGAGGATCAGCTTGCAGCTTAACAAATCAGCATCAACCCATCTTGGGTCTGGTGTTTCAAAAACATCACCGTAAGCTTCAGGATCGCTAGATAATACATTCCCATCTGGATGTAACGACTGATTTGACTTAGGATTTTTGGTGTCAACAAGACCAATCAAGTCACCATCCTTTAACACAACACGAACACCAGGGGGGATGTGTTTATTCTTGATGACAGTACCGTGTAGTGATTTATTGTCAGCAATCACTATCAATGGGGAAGGGGTTCTATCAGCAGTAGATAAGGGCTTTAAAGTTGGTTCGATATCGACAGTGATTGAGCAATGCACCTTTGACAATGTCTTCTCGTTGAAATAGAGGTTGGACAAGTTAATTATTCTATCTTGGGAGCTTGAAGCCCTGCCAATTGGGATTGTATTTGGAGCTTGTCTGTTCAAAGGGATTTCTCTGACAATCATTCTTTCAAGATTTTATGACTTCGATGTTGAGATTATCAATTTGGGTATCAAGTGTAAAGGCTCTATAAGAAAATAGTTCCGAGTCCTTATAATGATGGTATCGATTCAATATTGAGTATCAAGATTGTTCGAAGTTGCTGGATAAATTATAAGGGTTGAGCAGCCACTATTTGCCACCAAAATTGTGATAACGTTTTTTTGTGGTTTTGTTTTTGTAAAGCAAGAAGCAAGAAGGAAGTGATTATTTCAATTACCCGCAGATTCAATGCTAAAGGCACCTGCAAAACTTTAGTTGTAATGAAAGAGTATCACAGATCTTTCTTATAACATTTTGAAAAGAGTTTCTGTATGCTCTATGGGTTCTATTGAGAGCTATAAATGGTTAGAAAATATTGAATTTGGTAGGGAATTTCTTAAATCCGCTTAATCCCGATTTTAGAAGCGGGTAACCCTGGGTTCTGGAAAGAAAAAAAAAAAAAGAATACTCGAGTAGAAAACAAAACAGTCAAAACATGAACCCAGTATTATTGTTTGGTTTTTAACGAACTCCATTTTTTAGTCTTGATTAAAGCAGCTCAGATTAGCTTCATCCAAACCGTCACACAAAGTTTTCTTCAAATTAACCTTTACAGTGAAAGCAAGCTCCACCTGACCAGTCGAAGAATCAAAAAAATCACGAAGACATATATAACCTCAGGCACCCAAAATGTCTCTTAATCCTCCACAGATTCACAAACAATTTTTTGTGAAGCCATCTTATTTCAACACAGAGACTACGGAGCTGACAAATTCAGAAAATTCGTCCATATCTGAATCTTCTGTCAATACTATTGGCATACACAATAGTACGAGAGACCATGACTATACCGGGGCACCAACCCCTTCACAGAACCTTAGTGCTCAATTTAGTCAAGAAACGCATATCAAGCACCTTATATCTGGTAGCAGCATTGATTCTGATATTCCAACTACAAGTTCTACCACTGGACAAACATATGAGGATTTCACAAACAATTTCACAAACGTCCCTGATGTCGACATAGAAATAAGCAGATCTGCGAGTAAAAAGATTATTGGCGATGAAGTAAAGGAAATCAATAACCACGGTGCTAGAGAGAATCTTAAGGATAATGGAATGAATAACATGAATCTAAACGATCATAAATCTCATGGGATCAATCGAATGAATAATGGTTCAAGCTCAAAAAACGATTTAAGCAATAACGCAATTAGAACCAACCTTTCCATCACCACATCTGCTAATGACCACAGCATCAACATCAGCAATACCCATAACGACAACACATCAAACTATATAACGTACTCATCTCATACTCATACAATTGATGACAAGAAGGTCCAAGGTTCTACATCTTCGGCCCAGCCAAACGAATTGCAAGATGATCCTGCTTTGAATAGCACAACAGAGCAACCTTTCTATGTGAATGCCAAACAGTATCATCGCATATTGAAAAGAAGAATTGCTAGAGCAAAATTAGAAGAGAGTTTGAAAGTTGCCCGTGGAAGAAGGCCATATTTACACGAATCAAGACATAAACATGCCATGAGACGACCAAGAGGCCAAGGTGGACGATTTTTAACTGCTGCTGAAATTGCTGAAATTGCTGAGAAAGACCGATTAGAAAAGGCCAAAGGGTCCACGGCACTGACAGATGACGATGATGACGATGATGATGATGAAGAAGAGGAACTTGATGAAAGCTCTAATGATAAGAAAAGAGCCAAACTTGATTATAACGATCATGGTATTGCTTCAGTAAGTAGCGGTTTGACTCCAAACTCCACACATAAATAAACGGTATAAGACGAATCACAATTTTTATTCATTGTTCGAAGAGTCATTGTATAGCTCTTTCACTGTAGTGATGATATATTGTTACTTGCCTATAGTTTTCAATCAAGTAGTTTTGAAAAGATTATAAACGTTATACGTTTTCTTGATATCTTTCAGAAACCTTAGGCATAAATCTGGTTCACAATAGTTGCCTTGTATGCGGAAGTTAGCGTATACTACATGTCCTGAATTAATCTATGCAATGTTGAATTAAAATCAGTAGCTAAATTCCAATACTAGATAACCCATTAGACCCATCCGGGCTCAATTGTGCCTTAAATTGGTTGATGATTCCACTATTTGATGATTCTAGTCTGTTCAAAGAATGTAAAAAATAAGTTTTCCCACCGTCAATAACGCTTGGTAAAGGATCATATACCTTCTTATTTATGGTTATAATCTTTGAGAAAGTAGATCCAAATGACACTGTTTCCTCAAAATCTGGGATATCATTATCCAAGTCCTTACTATTAGCAATAGATGACTTGGTAATGACTTGAATTAGAACCTCCATGGTTGGAATGAATAATTTAGAGTTACTGCCGGCAATGAAACTCGGATCTAATAGGAAATTAGACAATCCAACAACGACAATTTTCTTTTCAAAGAGATTTCCGATATTGGCAACAGATGGCAACAGGAACTGTTCATAAATTGTAGCGAATAGACCCGGTTGAACATTATCAATGAAATTAACAGCATATGATGACGACTCTTTGATTGTTGTCAGTTTTGACAAAAAAACGATTAATAGCTTCACATATTTTTCGGTTCTAGATGTTTGTAATCTCTGCAGCAATAGTGTAGCAATCTGTTTGGTATATTGGGAAACTAGAGCATCTGGAAACTGCATAAGAATGGATTCAAGAAGTTCAAATCCATAGGCTTCATTCATCTTGGATGCAATCAATTTTTGAAAGACACCTAATAATGGTGAAACATCGGCAAAAACAGAGTAGTCTTGTTGAATGATTGACACTAGAAGTCTGGTAACCGCTGGAATATTACCTTTGAACTCCCAGATACTTGGTGATAATAATGGTTGAACCAATTGTTTATATTGGTCTGGAAGTTTCATAGTTCTTGGAGATGCTTCCAAAAGATAGGCTAGAATTTGAAATATGTAAGGGGCAAATTCTTGGACATCATTCCCAAGAATCGGCAAGAACTCTGACATGACAATATCAATCATCTCAGGGCGGTAGTTATATTTGATCAACACTCCAACAGCTTCAAACGTATAATGAGAGAACTTCGGATTTGAGGGATTCTTAGATATTAATGTGATTATTGAGAGAGTTTGCTTCAGAACATCGATACTATATGCGTTGATAGTATCCTCAGACATTAACAGCACTCTCATAAGTGTCTTCATTAAGAACTCATTCTCAGCCAACTTTTCTGGTGATGATGTGTTCTTCAAGATTAGGTTAAATAATCTAGATAAAAGGTCCTGGGAAATTGGTTCAATATCCAATTTGTTGAAAAGGAAGCCATTATCAGTTTTGATAGACAATATTCTCTCAATGGTAATAGAGGCATATGTATAAATCACATACTCATTTGAGTTTAAGTGTGATGACAAGATGGTAAAGGCTTCAGTTAATTGGGACTTTGTAAGCTGATTTCTGAAAGTGTAGATATACTTTATAGCATCAACTTTTAGTATAGGATGACTGTCATCATTCAATAAATCAACAACCACATACTTATTGAAGAAATCAACCACATCCAATAGTGAGTTAGTGTAAGTAACACCTGACTGGGTGATGTTACCCCTTGTTGCCAAAGCAGTAAACAGGTAAATAGATAAATCTTTCGACCTCCAATCCGATTTGTCTGATTGGTATCTCTCCAAGCAATGACTGACATAGTTATAGACAACTTGTGTGACCAATGGTTCGTTCATAGCCTTCAACTCTCTCAAGAAGTCGATAGATGAACGTCTTCTTGTATCTGAATCTGATCCTTCTAAGTCTCTTCTGATATATTCAATTGGGTCATCTTCAAACATTTCTTCATCGCTTTCTCTGATTGAAAGATTTGGGATAACTATTTGCTCAGTCACCTCTTTGAGTGCAGACTCGCTATTGAAAATTGATGAATGGTTTTTTAATTTAGCAATAGAAGTCAAAAATGTCAAGAGACGACTAGCTAATAGATCGTTCTTTTGCTCAGAACCAATGCTTGTGAGCTGATTCCATGCACTTTGAATGAATGTTTGAATGTAAGGCTGAAAAACGTCCTCATATCTCGTTGTATATAGTTGAATTAGCTCACAGATAGAAATTTTAACTTTGGTGGTAAGATCTATTTCAGTATCATCATTCGCATCAACCAATAGATTGTTGGAATAAACTAGATACTTATGCATAATAGGTATTCCTTCACCAATATGATCTTCAAAAAATTCTGGAATGTCCTGACAGTTTAAATCATAGTAAATCTTGATCAGCAACAACAAAACATCAAATGAGATAAGTAACTCCGCTTTGTTTGAAGAGCAATTTTCGATTAAAGTATCCACTTGTTTCAACAACTCTAGGAAAGGTACAGTAAACTTATCCAGTACCAATTTGATTTCTAAGAATAAAGCATCGGATCTAAATAGAGGTCTCCATCTTTTGAAAATCGAATGTGCCACCGTAAGCACACCTCTGTTTGTGATCATATCATTCGGGCTCAACTTGTTCACTAAGTCGTCAATCAAACGAGGCCATCTTTCTGGGAAATCAGAGTCCGCAATGGAAGAGATTGCTTCCCCAATCTGGATTTGAAGGTTTCCTGGAAGGGAAATCATGAGTGGTATAATCTCATTTTTGAGTAGTTCAGAATCCGGTAAGAGATGATTTCCATCCTCATCGACCCAACGTCTTTTGATCAGATTTTTGAAGAATAAAGCACCAGCCAGTCTCACTGAGATGCTGAGATTCTGAGAGGCAATCACATGTAATAATGTAAGAGAAAAGCCCTGTTTAGACTCCATCGATCTCAGGTTCTGTTCTGCTTCTTTGGCGGCATTGTGATTCAAGGATTGCTCCAAGAGAAAAGAAATCGAATCCAGGTCAATAGACATTCTTTGATTAACTAATAATTCAAAACAGGAAGAAGCAAAGAGCTTAACAGATGTTTTTCAAACAAACTTCGTCAACCAGTAACTCAAGCACCAAAGACAACGAAGCATTCAAAACTTGAAAACTTGAAAACTTTTTTTTCGAGATCAATACTTGAAGTAAAAGCACGTGACTATAAACAACCCAATTGGGACGAAATGTAAACAAGGCAAAAGTCTTTCAAGTAGACACAAAATACTTCACTCTGGAGTCTGAGGTGGGTTTAGCTTCCCAATTCTGATGGTTGGTTCTGTAGCGTTGGAATTATCAGCAGAAAAATGGCAAGAATGACTCGAGGTGTAAAACTTCTATATAAATCTGGAGTGTAGTAATTACAAATTGAAGTCGCTATGATATATATGCAGCAACGTGGGTTGAAATCATTATTTTCCATGAACAGGGTCATTTAATCAAAAATGGTTATATAATACTGGTATTAGCAAACAGTATAACAACATGATAATCCTAAGTCTGGCCATCATCGCTCTTCATTGATCGATTTTCAACGAATAATCGACGTACCCAACACCTTGATGAATGGATGATGTGCTGTAAACATCGATCTCATTGGTCAAATAGGTGCTTAGGTTCGATAATGTCAAACCCCCGCTGCATTCAAGCAAAAAATGTTTCTTTTCAGCCCACTTTTGCTTCAGGGACATGGCCACAATCTTTATCTCATCTCCTTCAAAATTATCTAACATTATTACATCTGCACCAGAGCTGATAGCCTCGTCAGCCTCTTGTTCAGATTGCACTTCAACTTCAATCTTAACTGAAAATCCGCAAACATTTCTAGCATTACGAACAGCTGCAGTTATTGAACCAGTAGACCATATGTGGTTGTCCTTCAACATTACCATCGTGCTCAAATCATATCGATGCTGGTCACAGCCACCAACGAGCATAGAATACTTTTCGAGTCTTCTTAAACCGGGTGTAGTTTTTCTTGTTCCTGCAATGATACCTTTATAGCCAGACTCTCTTGCCAGTGTTATAGTTTTGAAAGATTGCGTGGCAATTCCTGAGCTTCGAGCCAAAAGATTTAAAGCAGTTCTCTCTGCGAGTAAAATGTTTCTTGCAGGTCCTTTGATCTTTGCAACTGCTATTTTACCCTTTGGTTCCAGATAAGTACCTTCACTAAACAACCATTCAACTTGAAGCTCACACTGTTTAAATACCTCTTGCGCAAATGGAATTCCTGAGAGAACACCTTCAGATTTGCACCATAGGGTTGCAGTTTCCGGGGTTTCACCAACAACATAACCACCGTAATCAAAAGAGGGAACGTCCTCGCTCAACCAGTCTGTGACATCTTGCTTCCATTTTCCATTAACAGGAAGCAAGTGGCTAAATGAGGGATTGGAGTTGGCACTGATTGACATGATTGAAATATGTTTTGTTCTCTTATTTGAGTGAAGGTTTGGTCAGTTTGGTCAGTTTTGCATGTCTTTTTTTGCGTTACCCATAAAACATCCAGACACCAATCACGCCAACGGTTCGCGAGTCCCATCAACAATATTAACATCAACAATAAACAGAGTATTCATCAGTTGATCATCTACGGTACATATAGCCATGAAGGTTGTATCAAAGAAGGACAAGAGGCCTAAGTTGAAGCAGGCACTGTTGGCCATTGGCCTAGACGTAAAGACGTCTTGCACAGAGTGTGGGATGTCGTATCTTAAGAACATCTCGTCTGATATCAAGCTTCATGATAAGTTCCATCAAAGAGCTACCAATGGTAGGGAATGGAGGGATAATTGGGGTAAAATCTTGTCGAAAACTGATGAAGGACCACTTAATAGTTACATTTATCTCGTAAACCCATCAAACCAGGCTGAGGTGAAAGCAGTTCTGGATATGCTCAACGTTGTTAACCAAGATCTGAATGCTCCCGATGAAAACACCTTTTGGATGAACGGTTCTACGCAAGATAATAAAATTGAAGATCCTAATAGCTGCTTGAGATATGAGATTGATGATAATGAGTGGAATGCAGATTCTAGTCAATCTAAAGCAACAGGAAAAGTGTTTGTCTATGTTCGAAACAAAAGAATCGTTGGTCTTATAACCTGCGAGAGAGTAAGGACTGGGAGATGGCTCACAACAGACGAAAACATGGTAGTGCCCAAAATAGAGATACCTTTGTTGGTTGGAATAAGTCGTATTTATGTGTGCAAGAATTACAGAAGACAGGGTATTTCGCTAAGACTCTTAGAAACTGCTCAAAAGCATATGATTTATGGGGTTGAAGTACCCAGATTCAAAATGGGATGGTCCCAGCCTAGTAACGCAGGATTGAAAGTGGCAGTTTCCTTCAATAGCGTTCTTCACAAGAGTGGTAAGAGATTGATTCCTATATATGTTCCTTGAGCTGGAAAGAAAAAAAATTGGTCACGTGATTTTTTGACTTCGGAATTTTTTTTTTTTTTTTTTTTAGATTGATTGATTGATGAGTATTAATTTTTTGACTTTTAAGCACTGGTGAAGAAAATTTTATTTGGAGGTTTGTTGTTTTTTCCTTTCAGTATATCACATCTTTTAGCTGTACACATTTTGTCTGCTCTATCACTCAACTGCTCATTCTGATTCTGGAAGCTTTTCCTGAGATAACAACTTTCAAGGAGAACCTACTTTCATATAGCTTTGACTCCTATTTTATCATTTTAAGACTAATCTTTCATAATATAGATTGTGTAAGTTACTCATATACTGTTTAAGACTAAAGGGAGAGGGAAACCAACTCAGTTTGATGATTTTGATGAGCAATGATTCATGTGATATATTTGTATGATGATATAACAAGATTACAGACGTTAGACTTCCTAATTTCATTTGAGGAGAACATCTTACCTATCTGACTCAAATATCATTATCATGAATTCGTTAAGCCAGAAGTTCCACATTTAGATCTTTTGTTTATTGTTAACCAGACTGAAAAATCCTTTATTCTGATTCCCTTTTCAATTTGATTTTATGACTATACTAACAATTTTGCTGGTTTCATATTTTTTTAGACCATAACTCCACTCTCTTATATCCATCAAACAATACAATGTGTGGTATTTTAGGTATATGTCTTGCTGATCAAGAGGCCAACGTTGGTCCTGAACTTTTTGATGGTTGTTTGTTCTTACAACATCGTGGTCAAGATGCAGCTGGTATTACTACATCTGGTCCAAAGGGTAGATTTTATCAATGTAAAGGTAATGGTATGGCCAGAGATGTCTTTACTAAGGAAAGATTATCCAATTTGGTAGGCAATGTTGGTATTTCCCATCTTAGATACCCAACTGCTGGATCTTCAGCTGGGTCTGAGGCACAACCTTTTTATGTTAACTCTCCTTATGGTATTTCATTATCTCATAATGGTAACCTTGTTAACACTGTTCAATTGAGAAAATATTTAGATGAAGTTGTTCATAGACATATTAATACTGATTCAGACTCTGAATTGTTATTGAATATTTTTGCAAGTGAATTGGAAAAGATTGAGAAACCAAGAGTAAATAATGATGATATTTTTAAAGCATTAAAAGGTGTATTTGAATTATGTCGTGGTGCTTATGCTTGTACAGCTTTAATTGCTGGGTATGGTCTTATTGCATTCAGAGATCCAAATGGTATAAGACCATTATGTTATGGGGAACGTGTCAATGCTAATGGTTCAATTGATTATATGGTTGCATCAGAGTCAGTTGTACTTAAGGCACATAATTTCAAAAATTTTAGAGACATTTTACCAGGTGAAGCTGTAATCATTCAAAAGAATGGTAAGGTTGAATTTAGTCAAGTTGTACCAATTGAAAAGTATACACCTGATATTTTTGAATATGTTTATTTTGCAAGACCTGATTCTGTTTTAGATGGTATATCAGTTTATCATACAAGATTGGCCATGGGTGCCAAGTTGGCCCAAAATATTAAAGAGTTATTCAAGGGACAAGATATTAAAGAAGTTATAGATGTTGTTATTCCAGTTCCTGATACATCAAGACATGCAGCAATGGAGTGTGCTGTTGATTTAAATTTGCCATTTAGAGAAGGTTTTGTTAAAAACACATATGTCGGTAGAACTTTTATTATGCCTGATCAAAAGAAGAGAGTTTCCTCTGTAAGAAGAAAATTGAATGCTATGGAATCTGAATTTAAGGGAAGAAATGTTTTGTTGGTTGATGATTCTATTGTTAGAGGTACTACATCGAAAGAAATCATCAACATGGCAAAAGAAGCTGGTGCTAAGAAGGTTTTCTTTGCATCTGCTGCCCCAGCCATTAGATTTAATCATATATATGGTATTGATTTGGCTGATACTAAAGCCCTTGTTGCATATAATAGAACGGTGGAGGAAGTTGCTGAAGAGATTGGTGCGGATAAGATCATATATCAGAAATTGGAAGATTTAATAGATTGTTGCCAAACCAGCACAGCTGACAAGAGGATTACTGGTTTTGAGACTGGTGTGTTTACAGGTAACTACGTTACAGGAGTAGAAGATGGGTATTTAGAAGAATTGGAGAAGGTTAGAGCCCAAAACCAGAAATTGAAGGAGGGTGGAAACTCTGCAATTGAGCAAGCCAAGGCAGAATCAGACATTGGTATCTATAATCTGGGTGATTATAGCTAGGGTCTCTGAGATATATATATATATATATATAGCATTGCAGTTAATAGAAGCGTGGTTCCCAGTACGTTACTCTTTCCAGTAGTCCAGTAACGAATGGCTATTTTGCTATTTTGCCATATGGCTATATCATTGAAGATCATCTTCGTTTCTTGGTGTAGGATTATCTCAAGAAAAAAAAATCACAATTTCTGGCCACGTCTTAAGAGCTCAACATCACCTCTGACTTACACCGTGTCAGCTCTCTATCTGGCTTTGATCTTTAAATACATTTAGACCTGTCTCTGAACTGAAGATGTCTGATCAGCAGCCCTTCAAACCAGGCAACAAGCAGGCCAGAAATACAAATACAAATAACAATACAAATACAACAGATATCATGAGCAACCTGCCCTCAACAGACATGATGGAAAACAGACCAAACTTACAGCTGCTGAACCCTCCTCAAACACCCAAGGAAAGACCATCTCCTCGTCTCGACCAATTCAGCACACCGTCCCAGTCGCCAATGATTCAAATATCTGAGCTGGACGAGCAGGACAACTTTGATGGCTTGGAATCGCCATCATCAGCACTGCCAAATATTCCAAATATGCCATATTCAACATCCCCTGCCTCAGCATCAGCTCCTGGATCTACACATGAAAGTATCAACAACAACAACAACAACAACAACAACAACAACAACAACAACAACAACAACAACAACAACAACAACAACAACAACAACAACAACAACAACAACAACAACAACAACAACAACAACAACAACA
>JAKTWV010000086.1:0-39801 GCA_030582235.1 Ruyongia ponderosae | reverse complement strand
CATCATCATCATCATCATCATCATCATCATCATCATCATCATCATCATCATCATCATCATCATCATCATCATCATCATCATCATCATCATCATCATCATCATCATCATCATCATCAGAAACTCACACTCCATTGAATTCTCCAGCTACATCATCAGACAAAACCTCTGAATCAGCTCCACCAGCTCGAGAATACTGCTCGCTCCTCCCGTCTGATGCAACAATTTATGGTTCATTAAGCGCTGTATGTAATGATCAGACTGTTTAAATTTTAGCATCAGATCATGAGGCAGGAGCACTTTATCCTTTATCGCCCCTGAGGCTAAAATGGTGGTTTTTGGTGGGTAATTCGGTGTTTTTTTTTTGCAAATATTAGCTAAGTTCTTATATTAATTTCAGTATTCATTCAAGATTAATTATCACTATTCACAATATAATATGGTATATTCAAAAATGGTTCCTCCAGCCATATAGTTATTATTCATATAATTCTTTGCTCTTTCTAATAATTCTCAAGTAACAAGTTGGCTCATTATATATATATATGCTTTTGATTGTTTTCATATGTCAATGACTTGTTTTCCCTGTAGTCTTGATTTCTAATGATAGATTTAATTTGCTCATTTAATTTCAGACGTCAGCTTTACTTATTCATCTCTCTAATTCCAGCTCGGGCTTTTTAATCATATTTCATCAATTTCACAGTGGTATTGGTAATTGCTGAAGACTTATGATTGACAAACAATAGAAATGGCATTTGGTTGTTCAGATTTGGCGGGAAATTTATCAGGTAACTCAAAACAACTACGTAGAGAAAAGATCAGTAAAATCATCAAATTATATCAAATTATCAGTTCTCAAATACTATAAGAATGTTTGGGGTGGTGAAAAATAGTGTCATTCAGAGTTACACTTAATCATAAGTCAAGTTTCCAAAAAGTAGGACTCTTCTTACAACTTCTCAGCTGGTAAAGCTCTCTCCAAAGTAACAACATCACCGTAAATCAAAGTGGTCAAGAAATCATTATACTTCTTACCAGTAACATCGTCTTTAAAGTAATCAGATGCCTGCTTGAACTTGTTGCCAGCTGGTGCTTGTTTCAATAATTCAGCAGTAACTTCATCTAATAAACCTGTAGTGTATTCTGGAGTTATAGTGGTACCCTCAGAAGTCTTAACGCCATGATGAACCCATTGATATAATTGAGATCTTGAGACTTCAGCAGTGGCAGCATCTCCCATCAAGAAATTTATTGGAACACAACCAGTACCACGTAACCAAGCTTCAATATAACATAAACCAATCTCTAAGTTAGCCTTAATACCAGCCTCACTCAGTAATGGCAGCATCCTTAACATATGGTGATAATAAATCACGTTGAGTTATTGGAATACAATCTTTAGTACCAACATCAGTATTGATTTGATTTGGAGTCAACATTTGCTTAAACACTTCATTCTCAATGGCAGCCAAGGCTGGATGAGCAATCCAAGTACCATCATGACCAGCATTGAATTCTCTCAACTTATCCTTCTTGACATTCTCCATGCATTTCTTTCTGGATCAGATTTGATTGGAATTGGAGCAGCCATACCACCCATGGCATGAACACCACGTTTATGACAAGTATGAATCAATAATTTAACATATGAAGACATAAATCCAACAGACATGTTGACTTGAGCACGATCAGGTAAGATATATTCTTTATGATTTCTCAAACATGTGATATAACTAAAGATATAATGCCAACGACCACAATTCAAACCTGATGAATGTTCTCTTAATTGATAAATGATTTCGTCCATTTGGAAGGCACCTGGTAAAGTTTCAATAAGAACGGTGGCTCTAATGCTCTAATGGTACCTCTCGGAAGTGAAACATAATCTTGAGAAACGTTCAAGATAGCATTCCAAAGTTTAGCTTCTAAATGATGTTCCATCTCTGGTAAATAAAAGTAAGGACCAAAACCTTGAGCAACAGTTTCCTTGGCATTATGATAAAAGTAAAGAGCAATATCAAAGATAGATCCACTAACTGGTTCATCATCAACAGTTAAATGGTATTCATCTAAATGCCATCCTCTTGGTCTAACAATTAAAGTTGGTAAATGCTTTTCCAAGTTTAATTCATATTCCTTTTCACCCTTTTTGAAGTAAATAGTCTTTCTAACAGCATCATATAGACTGACTTGACCATCAACAACATTGAACCAAGTTGGAGTGGAAGAATCTTCCAAATCACACATGTAGGTGGCAACGTTTGAGTTCAAAGCATTGATAAGTATTGATCTTGAAAAGGGACCAGTTGTTTCAACTCTTCGATCTTGTAATTTTGGAGCCAAGACTGAACCTTTCCAAGTTTGATCATCTCTAATGTATTTGGTTTCTGGTAAAAAGTTTGGCAAGATAGTACCGGCATCTCTCTTTTCTTGTTCCAACTTTCTATTTTGTAACAGTTGTAATCTTCTCTTGTTGAAAGTACGATGTAAGACGGTAATGACATCATTTCCCATTCTTCTTGCCATCTCATTCGTCAGTAATCCATTTTGTAAAGTAGTTATGAATTCTTGGAATGTTCGATCATCACCATCGTTAGCATTAGTAGTGCTGTCATTGTTGTTATTTGCAAAGGATCCTTCGCCCGTGTCAAATCTTCTCCCAGGTATAGAAGAAGCACCAAAAAGACTCAACACCGTTGAAGTGGCAGCCACCTCTAATAATCTGGAAAGCATTCTTGTTTGTTGTGTCAATGTAACTTGAGATGAAGATGATTCTGAAGAACTTCTTCCTCTTACATTTCTTGATCTTCTAGAATTACCAAAACTATTGTTGTGATGATTATTATTATTATTGTTGGCGGTTGTAGTTTCAGGGATTGTTCGATCTTCATATCGACTTCTTCTTATTGTGAATTCGCCTTCAAATTCTCTACCAACATTGTCGTTAACAGCTTCAAAGATGCCATCAAGGATAAATTCTGCCGTTGTTGCAGGTCTGGTTCTCTCTGACCTTAAGCTTTGAGATGGTATTGGTGACACTGGGCGTATCCTTATAACGTTGTTGCTACTGATGTTGCTGTTCTCGTTGATGGTAGTAGGCACAGCATTATCCTCATCCATAGCACCTCCTTCTTGCATCAATGGCATAGTCTCATCGTAGTGTGAGAATTTGAAGAATTTGCAGCAGCAGCAGCAGCATTTGAGGAACTACTACCAGCCCTTGATAACATTCCTCTCAAGGAGTAATCGCTGAATCTTCATCTTTAGGCAGGACCAGGGTTTATTGATTGAGCAGTGCTTGATCTTCTTCTTCTTAGAATTCTTGAAGCTGTGGAGGCAATACTTGACGTCTGGACTTCGTTATTGTTGGCAGAACATCTGTCGGTTGTGCCGTTGTTGGAAATGGCACTGTTTCTGTACCGTGGATAGTTGTTTCTTCCCAGCAGGGCAGAAGTTGATGTTGTCGCCCCTGAAGCTAGAGTGGTGCTTGATGTTTGCCCCATACTACCCCTTAAATTTATGGCAGTTCTTATCTGTTTTAAGCCGTTGAAGTGTGTGTAGAGTACAGAATGGCAGATTCCATTATATATAGCACATTTCCTCGAGCTCTTACCTTTAACTCTTACGATAATACAGAAGGATTCACGACGATATTTATCTGTACCTAATTCTCTTGAAACAAATCTACTTCAAACAGAAAATAAGTTGATGATGTTGCTTTGGACTTTGAACTAGTTATAATGAACTAAAGTGTTGATACTAAAGTCTAAGTAATCAAACATTTGATGTTGTTGGATGGATTTGGGCATAGTGTACTTCACTTGGATATAGTAGTCTAACTTGAATCTTTTTTTTTTTTATAATTAGCATGTATTATTCTTAATATTCTAATTTTAATTGAGCTTATAAGCGCAGTACTTTATATAAATATTGTATGGACGACGTTTCTATAATTAGTCGTCTCAGTCTTTGTAATCTTGATTACTATATTATTGTTAATCAATCTCTTTGTTTGTATTATCTGAATTCTCAATTCACCATTCTCAAATATCTTTACTCGTTATTCTTAATGTTATCAGGCTTATACTTGTTTTCATCACTGTATCTCCTGTTGGTACTGTTTTTATTCTCAATAGGTTTCATGTGATAGTGGTATTAAAAGTATGATTGTGTAAATTAAAATCTTGAATAATATAATTGAGATAAATCTTATGGATGTTGTATATATTTAAATCTGCTGGCCAATGCCTTTTATCATTGATAAATTGCTGTAATGGTTGTAATATTGATACCAGCTTTAAAATATTAATATTGAATAATTATACAAATGAACTTATAAACGAGCCTTTAGATCTCTCTTGACCTTTAAATCAGCTGGAGTGGAGATATTTTGAATATCATATCTTCTCTTACTGTCTAACTTTTCCTTTAATCCATTTGGATCCTCTTTACAAGCCTTTTTCTCATTCCAACTGAATATCTTGGTATAGATATTCTCACGAGATTCAATCTTATCAACTAAGAATTGACCCAAGACTGGTAACATTTTGAAAGCATGACCTGAACCACCACAGGCAACAAATAAACCCTTCTTACCTGGAACGAAATCGTAAATATAATCATTATTGATGGTATCAGTATACCATAAGATTTGACTATCAAACTTGACGTTAGCTTCAACAAGATCTGGGAAGAAAACGTTCATCCAAGTATGAACTTGATCCATAATATCCTTTGTCAAAGTTCTGAATGGTGGACTGCTGTTTTGAGTCTTTGGAATCGAAACGATTTTACCAGAATCTGTCTTAACTGGATTGGTGTATTTGGTTTGTCTGACAATAATCTTCATTAGGCCCTCTGGCTCAGTTAAAGGGAACATGAACATACCAGCAAGTGGGTCATGTTCTCTTGAGTGACCTGATTTCCAAGAGACTAATGGGAAGTTCTTTGTAGAATATTTGACTTTCAAATCTGGACGATTATCTGGAATCTTGAATGTTAAGATATTACCAGCAGCACCTTCATTGATACCATCTAATTCTTCGACGATTGAAGTTGACCATGGACCAGCATTAACAACGACCAAATCAGCCTTATGAGTTCTACCGTCTTTGGTGATGATACCACCAATTATAGATTTGGCACTATCTGTATAGATGTAATCAGCAAAAGTACCCTTCTTACCACCTAAGATGAATTTGACACCCATTTTTTCACATAAGTATTTAGCATATTGACAAGCTCTTGAAGCATAAATCATACCTGAAGTTGTATCTAAGGCACCTTCTAAAGTTGGAATTTGAGATTTCAAGTCAAGAGCAAATTTGATTTTGGATCTAAGACCACAGGCATTAGCTCTTTTAACATCTTCAGGATTGTTGATGTCATATCTCAATGGACCATACCCATCTTTAGCAAAATTATCCCTTGATGCAACTTCTTCCCAACCTAATTGATCATCTAATCTCAACATACTGCACATATCCAAAATTCTTGTATCAGTGTACTTTTTAGCTTCTGAAGGTGGTAATGTAGTAATATCACGATCCCATTTCTCCCATATTTCAAAGGCTTGGAATGCCAAATCTTGGTAGTGTTTCTTTTCAGCATATTGAGCTCTAAAGATCTTGTTCAAATCCCCTGAAGCAGTATCAGCACCTTCTAAGAAAGTGTAGTGATTCTTGGCCATGTCCAGTCTGTCAAAGACAGTAATGTTCTTGTACCCATTTTGAGCCAGATGCAAAGCATTTGATAATCCAAAGACACCAGCACCAACTAGAATGATTGGTGAATCCTTATTGAGAGAAGAAGCCATTGTCGATTAAGTTGAATGAAAAAAAAAAAAAAAAGAGTTATTCTTGAGACTCTCTCTTGATTAAAAAAGAGATAGGCTCTGTGGGCAATATATATAGATGTTTGGACTCGGGGAGAGTGGTGTGAGTGCTTGAACAATTTGTAGGTTGCTGAGTTGCTGAGGTGCTGAGGTGTAGGGCTTGAGGAACCTTTTCATGTCGTTGATCCAGTATTGAAAACGAGATGGTCGCAGACACTTCCGCATCGGGCGATTTCGCTATCGGTATCTGCTTTTTTTCCCGAAACGGAAACTGTTGCGAACTTCGAGGGTTTCCAAGTTTTCCAAGTTATTCACACTGGATTGTTGAAATTATCCATTGTCCACAGTCGACACGCTGGCTGTTATTTGTCCAGCCAGTTTTGCGCAGACTGGAAGGAGAAAGAGGTGCGCGTTCACTTGCCAGGCTGCCATCGCTGGTTCGTTGGATCAACAACATCGTGGAATTGTTGCAGCAGGCCTATCAGGCTATCTAGTATCAAGTAGATAATAGATATGTACCCTTGACAATCACAGATTCACCTATCACCTATCAAAGCTTTCAAAGCTTTCAAATCTATCAATTGTCGCAGCTAAGTTCAGTAGCTAGTGATTACACTTCGAAAAAGTATTTAAACCCCAGCATATCCAGCTCTGCAGATTACTCTCTCAAAAGTTCTCAACCTCAACAAACCGCACCCTACACATACTATGTCCACCATAGATAACGCTTCGAGTACTGAAAAGGCTCCTGGAGTAGCTGAGACTCATGAGTTGACTGCTATCCTTTCGCAAGAAGAGCTAAAGGAAGTCGATCAAGGTTTCGAGATTGCCTTGGAAACTGAAAACTTTGTTCTTGACCCAGAAAAGGAAAAGAAATTGATTCGTAAGATTGATTTCTATATCTTACCAATGATGTGTATGTTGATGAGTTGTCAATTGATGGATAAATCAACCAACTCATATGCCAGTGTTTTGGGACTCTTGACTGATTTAAGTACGTATAAAGAACAAACAAACATTTAAAACTTAAGACTGATTGCTAACATTTATATATCATCTTTTAGATATGACCACACGTCAATATTCTTGGGTTGCCACATCTTTCTATTTGGCATACATGATTTTTGAATATCCTGCAAACATGATGTTACAAAGATTTCCTGCTTCAAAAACGTTAGGTATTGCTGTTGTTCTTTGGGGTGTTGTCATCTGTTGTCATGGTGCTTGTCATTCAACTGCTGCTTTCTTAACATGTCGTACATTCCTTGGGATTTTTGAATCCTTTATGGATCCAATGTACATGATTTTAGTAAGCATTTTTATCTCATCCGTTTAGATAATCAATAAGGAAGATTTTACTAACAAAAGTTATATTCATTTTTAGACAAGTCAATGGTATAAGAAGGAAGAACAATACATTAGATGTGGTGTCTGGTTAGGTTTCCAAGGTTTTGGTACCATGCTTGGTTCTGGTATTGCTTATGGTTTCTACAAGCATGAAGGTTCTTATAGTATGCACCCATGGAGATTGATGTACATCTGTTGTGGTGTTATCACCATTTTCTGGGGTATTATTTCATACTTCCATATTCCAGATATTCCAACAAAGGCTTGGTTCTTATCTGAGGAGGAAAAGATCTATGTTGTTGAAAGAGTTCGTGGTAATAGAACAGGTTTCGGTAACCAAAAGTATAAAATGAGTCAATTTAAAGAAGCTGCTCGTGATCCATGTACTTATTTGTTCTTCTTCTACATGGTTGGTTATGGTATTTCAAATGGTTCTATTGGTAATTTTGGTAGCATAATCTTGAAGAAACAATTCAAATTGAGTACCGGTGAAACTTTGTTATTCAACATGATTGGTTCAGGTATCGATATTGTTTTCCCATTAGCATTTGCCTATCTCAACAAATTCTTGTTACCAAGTAGATTATTGACTGGTTTCTTTATCAACTCATTGGTTTTTACAGGTTTATGTATGTTGGCATTTGCTCCAACTTCAGGTTCCAAAATGACAGGTTATTATTTGACATATTTAACCACTGCAAGTTGGGCAACCATGTCATCAGTCATTAGTTCTAATGTTGCTGGTCACACTAAGAAAATTACTGCTAATACAGTGTTCTTGGTTGGTTTCTGTGTTGGTAATATGATTGGTCCTCAAACCTTTAAGGCTGTTCAATCACCAATTTATATTACAGCAAAGAGATGTATGGTTGGTACATATACCTTAGCTGTTATGTGTCCATTGATTTTGTTCTTCATCTACTATTTCAGAAACAAGAAGAGAGATGAAGCAGCTTTGAATACAAAGGTTGAAGATAGCACTGCTCTTCAATTCGGTGATATGACCGATTTCGATAATCCAAACTTTAGATATGCTTTATGATAAACCCAAACTCTGGATGCTCTAAGTGTACCTAGTATATATAGACCACATTGTCTTTGTTTTTACTTCAAATAGATAAATAAATAGTATAATTAATATCAAATATTTGCTTAAAAAGACTACTGTCATGATGTAAGAATTGGGATATCTTTTCAGTTCCTCTTCAATGCTGCAAATGATCCTTTACTAATTTGAAATAACACTATTTCCAAGTATTGGCCTCATGTTATTATCTCTAGTCGCTACCTCTGATCGTGATCTCAACAGTGAATAACCTCTCATAATGACAGTTGTAACCGTTTGTCAGTCTGTAGAACTTTCTTTGCGCCAGGACACGCTTGCCTCACACAGTGCAAACAGAAATCGTTGAGAACCAATAATTAGCCAACTTTCTGGGATATGAACCATTTTATTTGTATATATTCATTCTACTAGTTGCCACTACATAATATTTATTATATCAAAGCTCATGCACTATTAACAATAGTACTTCGTCTAACAAATATATCTTATAAATCGATGAAATCAAAATAAGTTGTCTTCGCGGCTGTCCCTTTTCATATAGTAATAAGCACTAATCGAAAAAATAGCACTATCTCATTACATCTTTTTCTTTCCCCTATAATGTCAAAATAGTCTCATTTGCGATACATTACTGCACTAAACCCTTCTCAGGTACTCTTCTAGTCTGAGTTGTGTTGATGTTCAGGTTGCGGATATTTTTTGTTAACCAAAAAAAAAATGTGCTCAACGTGGGGCTCGAACCCACAACCGTACGATTAAGAGTCGTACGCGCTACCGATTGCGCCAGCCAAGCAACTGATATATCAATTCTTTCCTCTCTCTTTGCTATGTGCTCTAAAACCTCTTACCCTACCTTAAATTATACATCCGAACACCAAACACTTATTACGGCCACACCCGCTAAATACAGAATCTATTTGAGTGAAAACTTCTTCATTTCGAGTTCAACTTTGCCCGTAATGACTGTGTTCTTCACTGTTATGAGCCTCATTACAAGTAGCTACCAAAAAGTTTCTGTTGATTACTCTAACGTTCACATTTACAGCTTAAAGCTTGAAGGACCGTAGGTGAAGAAAAAAATTTATTGACATTTTGGTGCTCGAGCCTTGCCATCACCCACGTTTCTTGAAGCTGACCTCAAATTGAAAATAAGAACATATATTGAAGCTCTTTGAGGCTGTCAAAAACTTCAGAATTTTATTTCTGTTGAATCTTGATTACATTTAGTGACTGCTTCAAGTCTTTTCAGAATACTGCTCCAACATTAAGTCACAGATTCAAGCTCCACTTTTTGCCGTGCTTGTTCTGGTTTTGGCTCTGGTGACTGAGTTTAATCAATCAATATGAAGTTTGGGAAGACATATGAACAAACATTACTCTCAGAGCAATTTCCAAGCCAATGGTGTTCTTCATCTATTCAATATAAACCTTTGAAAAAAATGATTAACAAAGTGGTTGATGAGTTGGATGCTAAACACTTGACAGATGACGTCTCAAAGCAACACTATCATTACGTATTCAATAAGGGAACCAATCACACGATAGATTCAACATTAGCAGAAGATGAAGATGAAATAGCTGAAAAAGACTCCACAACCAATAACAAACTGATTAGTCTTGAGGCTGACAACAAATTTTTCAACAAGCTATACGATGAATATCAGTCATTGTCAAAGTTCAACGATGATGAATATACCAAGCTTATCAATAAAATATTAATCTTCAAATCCTCCATCTCTGGTGACTTGGCAACCTGGAGGAAGGTTATGGAATTATTCATGGAATTCAAACTTAACTATAAATCAAAATTCAATAATGACAATTTAAGTCAGTTCATGAATCAAGTTCAGACTAAGAAGATGATTAAGAAGAAACATAAGCCTGTATTTGAAGATTTCATTAATTTGAATCTTGATATAATGAAATTTGATAACTTTATTAATCTAAATAATATTGCTATAGTTAAGATTTTGAAGAAATTTGACAAACAGACAAAGTTGAAATCAACATTGAATTTCAAGATGTTAATTTCAAATAGACCATTTTCGAATACTATTGTGAACTCTTCAATTGATTCCATGATATCACAAGACCTTATGAGAATCACTCCCATATTAGATGATTATCTTTGTCCCATTTGTTTGAATATTGCATTCAAACCAATCAAATTGAGATGTCATCATGTGTTTTGTTTGAGATGCACAATCAAGTTGAAGAGAAGATTGCAGCCGAAATGTCCCATCTGTAGAGATGATGGTGTTTTGGAGGCTGATGAAACCAATCTGGATGAAGAATTGTTGGCGTTCATGAAATCAAACTTCCCAAATGAAGTTAAGGCAAAGAAGAGAATTAATGATAAGGAACTCAGTGATGAGCAACTGGGTAATATGCATGGTAATGATTGTGTGATCTGCTGAATGGTCGGTTAAACTTGTAACAGGAATAAGCAGCTAGGGGAAGAGAGAGATAAAAGGTATCGAGTTTCGATTAAAACTGTTAGACAACTAAAAGTAAGCAAGTATAGAATTTAATAATTAATAGCTAATCTGATTTTTTGATAGAAATATTATTGTAAGTACTTAGCATAACTTGATTTATTCCCAGACGAAGCCAAGTTGGAAATACTTCACCTCTAAATATCTAATTAAATGAATATTGAGGTTATCAATATTATGTAATGTATTATGTAATTTTTGAATCTGTCATAACTTAGTCAAAATTAGTTCTCTGGAAAAGTCAATCTGTGTTAAATGAATCTATTTCATTGTATATGATGAAATATCTTGCTAATACTCAACATTGGCAATTTTTCTAAAATTCCTTGGATTTATAAGTATTTTGATGATGTTGTAAAATCCACAGTTCCTATAGTTTCTTAGCTGAGAATTCAAAATGTTTTCAAATTCTTCAATTTCAGTGATTCTGAAGCGATTACTTCAATGATAGGATTAACTAATGCTTACTTAGTATTAAACCGTTTAATAGACCGGCAAAAACATTAATTACCCCTGTTTTAGACATAAAGATGGTTATTCATGTTGAAGATATATTGACAGAATTTGTTTTTTTCCCGGGTAAGTTCCCAATCGGGCCCAAAACGATTCAAAATGAATCATCAATGCTCTGCACTCATTTGTGCTAACGAAACCAAAATTTGATGGTCTTCACAGGGGTTATACCATTAAAGGGGCACTGATGGTGATATAGTACGTTCTTACACCGAATCTGAATATATTTGAAGCTTTTATTCATTCCAGGAATCGCGTGGTTACGAGTGTGAATAGTTCAGGTTGAAAATACTGCTTAAAAGGGCCATACCAAAAGTTAATGATTTGAGGATGAATAATACCAATAATCAGATATTTCAACAAGAATACCATCATAATGGGCATCCAATACAGAGGAACTCTCAACAGTCAAATGATAACCAAGATATAAAACAAAATAACACGATAAATGAAGATTCTCAAAATTTGCAACAACAGAGGAGAGGTTCAGCTGGTTCAATAGGTCAAACACAGCAAATAAGGCAGAGACTTGGGTTCACAGAGGAAGTTGAATGGAAAAAGTTTACACAGAGAAGATATGATCTTATTGAAATGTACAACTTGGGTTCTAAAAAGGCAAGTGAGCAGGATGAGCTTGTTGAGCGTATTGCAAATATATTGAGATATGAATTTAATTATCCAGCTGAATCTCTTAATGATTTTGATAGATTGGTTAGATATGCTGTTCAATGTGTTAGAAGAAACTTGAAGAGAAAGGAAAAGACCATAAGCAAGAAGCGAGAAAGATTTCAGATTTATACTCCTCCACAGATACAGTTAAATAACCACTTAGCTACAATGCGACTTCCAAACCAAGACCGCCAGAACAGACCAAGTCCTCAGTTTGCCTCTAATGCCAATCACAGCTTTAACTTGAACAACATTACAGCAGCAAGATCAAACCAAACCTCAAGCTTAAATACTTGGAATCATTCTGATACTGATAGATTTAATACAAATGTCAGTTCAAACCAACCGAATGTTGACTTAGCAAATGCTCAACATGTCCCAACAGAACCAAACTTACCTGAAGTATCCAACCCATATAATTTCCATGTCATGTCCTTCTTTGATGATCGTTTATCCTCATCTTCTTCAAGCATACAAACCCCACTAGAGTTTGAAACATCATCAGCAAATGGAACCAATCATCCTCATCAAATTCATTCAAAAGCTAATCATGAACACACAAGTGAAAGTTCTTTTGATATTCCTGCCACTCATAATAGAAAGGAATCAATCGATCATAATGAATCATTCAATATATCCAAATCGAGTAAAATAAAATTGTTGAATTTCCTCAATAACTCAAAAACTTATCAAACTTTGATTATAGATCAAGTGTCACATATGGCCAAGAAGGAAACACAAACACACTCAACTTCAACTTCGACATCAAAAGAGAATCATTCTAATCTTGGCTCTTCCGACATAGAAAATAATGCATCTAGCACATATCCACAGAATAAAATACTCAAAACATTAGGAAAATCTGTTGTTTTGTCTACAATATCATTTGTTTTACTTAGATTCTTCAATGATATAAATCAAGATTCAATAACGTATATTTTTGAAAAGATTTCATCAACCACACAGCTTCTGAAATTTTTGAACTCATTGGATCTTACACTACCATTTTTGAACTCTTCCAACTCTTCAAATTCTAGATCATCCACATTGACTGGTGTTGAACAGAATGCCTTGAATATCTGTCAAGAGAAAGAGAAAGAAGAACAGTTGATGTTCTTTTATCAACTAATAGGTTCATTGATCAAAGATTTTGGATTTGATACCATGAATTATTTGATTTGTGAAATATTTCATGAAATGATTTTGAATGAATATCCTTTAATATTAACTCAAATCCAAAAATTTGATAAGGAATCATTGTTATTACCAACTCTGAGTATCAAACCAAAAATTGCTGATAAAGAGTTCAATAAGACTGTTATTTTGAGGCATGAAGAGAAGGTTCTGAGATTTAGTTTTACACCATTAAGTAAACCGCCACCAAGTTTAAAGGAATTGACAGATAATGGTAAAATGGCCTTCAATTTGATAACAAATAATGATAAAAAGATCAGGATTTATCATAATGGTATTGAAATGTCAAGCGATTCAGATATTGATAATGTGATTAGGAATAATGATGAGATTGAATTGAACTATGAGATCATCTCGAATAGTTCAGATCAGATTAATTCTAATACTGGTAATGATGAGATTGGTAATGCTCCTAGAATGGTGTTTCAGCCATTATTATAAACTTGATAGCCTTTGCTAATATATTTATTCTATATATTTATTTTTTGTTGAACCATTCCACCCCATGATATGGTTATGTTTTTTGTAGTTGACAAAATAAATTAAGCCAAGATCATGCAAAATGTATCCCACAATTTTATGATTATAATTGATATAGATTGACAGAATTATTATCAGTATCTAGTTTACCAATAGCCCATAAAGCTCTTCTAAAGATTTCTAATATTTGTAATGTAAACCTTACAAGATCATTATGAAAATGTTCATGTGGTACTAAGAATTTTATAACCCAATGGAATCTCATGAGTGTATCAAATGTTATAATGGAATAATAAAACAAATCTCTATGGTTTTCAAAGGCAGATTTTCTTGATAATGGTTTATTCCAATCTTTATTGATATCCCACCATAATGAATAGCTTGAATTGATAAATTGTGCAAAAGCCAACAAACCAGTATATGATTTGAAATATAATGAAATAACAATGACTATCACTGAACTGAGATATTTGAAGAAGTTGAATAATTGATCTTGTTTACCTACTCTATATTCAAAGACACATTGTTTTAATCTGATAAATAATGGTAAAAATGCAATAATTTCAAAATGTTCACCATCTGAGTCTATGAACAATGAGTTGATGTATTTACCAAAATCCACCAAAGGTTTCGAATATGAAGTCAAAGTATCAGATAATAGAATGTCTGGAGTTCTTGCATTGGCATTTATGTTCCCTCTTATGATTCTTTTGAATATTCTTTTGAATGTATTATCATCATCATTTGAATCTATAACCAATTGGGCTGTGATGATGGCGATTGTGAGGAGCGGCAGGTAGCTGATGACATAGTCGTGGTTGAATATCAGAGAGATGATACAACTAGCAACAGCAATGATTGTGATATCGTAGCACTTCTTCTTGAAATGGCCTGAAATTGATTCCACGTAAAGAATTTGAGGCAGGTTCATCTGATAATTGCCTGAAATTCTCAGAACAAAGAGCCAAAGCCATGGAGCCAACACATAGAGAAACACTAGACGGTACGGCAGTGGTATCAGCGTGTTGAACAGCTCAACAATCCCAATCAAAACCATTCTCTTTGATCAAATTGAATAGTAAATAGAGAAATAAAGATAAAATATTGAGAAAAGAGAAAAGGTTGAAATGAAATCAAAACAAAAAAATTCAAATAAATTCGACAACATTTTCAGCCTTTTTAAACAATTTTAAAGGAGTTGAACAGGTCAAAAGATGTCGATGAGACATGGACTGAGCAGGTTCGACGACCAAAAGACACAATACTCCAATCTGGGACAGTCGCTTGTCGAAAAGAAGCGCAAAGAATTGACCACCCAGCTCGATTTATTCCAGTCCATTTTATTCAACTTTATTGAACAATACAATGATCAATTCCAGGATGTCGAATTGAGAAATAAGATAATCCAGATCTGTCAGTCTGTTGGTATAGACCCATTACATATATACAAATACTCAGTGTCAAACAACAAGAAAAACAAGAAGGATGCTAACAAGTTTAATGAGTTTTATTATCAATTATCAGTCAATATTATTGAATTAATTAATGCAAATATGCCAATAAATGGTGGATTATTACCTATAGATCAATTATTAAAGAAATTCCCAGTGACAAGGGAAGATATAAAGATTTCAATTGATCTTTTACAAAAGATTTCTAAAAATATTGAGATTATTCAGATTGGTAAAAGAAATTATGAATACATAAAATATAACAATACAGAATTATCAAAGGATCAAAATAAAGTTATGGAAATTACAAATAGTATAGGATATGTTACTATATCAATGTTAAGGGAGAATTTAGGATGGGATAAGTTCAAATCGGAAATTGTGTTGAATGATATGATTGAAAGGGGTTATTTATGGGTAGATTATATTAAGGATGGAGATGATGCATATTGGGATCCAAGTTGGATAGATAAGTTATAAATACATATATACATGCAGGCAGTTGTATACATATTGCACGAAATTGGATATGATAAGTTTGTTGCATAACTTAGTAGTTTGAAAGTCATGAAATGAAATGAAATGTTTATATATTATCTCTTGATGATAGTAGTAGCAGAATCTAAACCTATACTTTTTGTCTCTTTAAAGCTCTATCAAGATCTGATTTCACATTTATAGATTCCAATAATCTATCATAATCTTCCTTTATTCTCTCAAATGCAGTTTGTAATTTATCATTTCTTATAGAATCTTCTAATTCAATTAAACCATCTCTATTTTTATCAAATAATCTCTTTTTTATGATCAATCTTGCTAATTTAATAGAATTATTTGAATATAAATAACCTAATTCAATAACTTTTTTAAATTCATTAATCTCTAATTTATAACTTTTAGCATTTGTCTTTATCCAATTTGGATCAGTAACAATCTTTAAATTTTTTGGTAGATTATTTATAAATCCATTTTCAAATAATCTTTTAAAATCATTAATTAATCTTAATTCATCAAATTTTTCATTTGGATCTTCTACTGTAATTTCTTCAATTAATGGATCTTGTAACCAATAATTTACAATTGAATTATAAAGATTTGAACCATGATTCTTTGATTGATATGGTGGTAAGATTAAGAATTGTGAAATTTTAGATCTCTTTTTGATTTCAAAACTTGAATCATATTCTTCAAATCCATTATATTTGAAATAATTATAGGCAGTGGCAAATCCAATAATCTTTTTATCATTTTGAGATACTAATAAATAAAGATCCCATAATTCATCATCAGTATCAATATATGAAGCTGCTTCAATTAAAAATAATGTAAAGATTTGTAATCTTTTAAGTAATTTAACAGTATCTTTATCTTTGAAATTTGTCTTAAATATAGAGAATTTTTGATCTTTAACGTTATATGAGTTGATTAATTCCCAATTCTTTGATATATTAGCAGATGCAGTTTGTTCTAATTTGAAGGAATCGACCCATTTTATTTCATCATCAAGGATAGTTTCATCTTGAGGTAGGAATTCAAGCAATGTCTTTTCCACATCGACAATGTCAGTACTGTTTTCCAATTTAGCATCATAAGTTACTTTCAAATATGGTAAGAATGTGATACCATCAAAGACTAAATTGATTTTAAGATTCTTATAGCCAAATATCTGTTCAGCTTCACCAAAAATAGGGTACGTGAAGAGCGGTGTGAAGGAGACGTACCCCTTGTCGTCGGCAATGGATATCTTGAGAGCATCGTTGGAGGAACTAGTCCATTGAACAGGGTCGTAGTTGGACATCTTTTTGGCCTTTTTCAATCTTTGTTTAAATTGTTGTTAAACTGTTCAAATTGAAGGCGAAATTTTGTACGCGTTTTTTTAAATTTTCCATTTCAGCAAAACCACCAACAAACTTGAACAAACTTGAACAAAAGACCAAGTTGATCTCTCAGCCATTTGAATAGACTAGGATACACACTACACAATGAAATTATCACTGCTCATTACTGCCACTCTGGCCTCACTTGTTGCTGCTGAAGAACAGTTGCAAATTGGCATTTTGAAAAAGGTTGACGATGCTCTCTGTACAAGAAGAACCAAGAAGGGCGATGTCATACAGGTGCACTACACAGGTTCGTTATTGGATGGTACTGTGTTTGACAGTTCGTTGACAAGAGGACAGCCAATTGAGTTCCAGTTGGGCGCAGGAAGAGTCATCAAGGGCTGGGACCAGGGGCTGCTCAACATGTGTGTTGGCCAGCAGAACAAGCTGACCATTCCATCACATTTGGGTTATGGCAAGAGAGGTGCTGGTGCTTCAATTCCCCCAGATGCTACTCTGGTCTTTACCACTGAGCTGGTGGGAATCAAGGGCTACGAGCCACCTGTGATCAGAGATGAGTTGTGAGTCTGGTAGGATTGGTATTTTGATGTTTTAATATTGATATTTTGGTTATTTATGATATTTTGATTGCAGTGCAGTTATCTGAGATATTTGTGCAGTACAACAACACAATGGATCGTAAGACTATTTGGTAATTGGTGATTCCACCAGTAGAACATCGCTTTTATCGTTTAAAATCGTTTAAAATTGTGTAAAATCTGTGCAATAAAGAAAGTGTCCCAAAGAGGAAATTTGAGCGCCATCTGCTATCCTCGTCGCAATGAACAAAGTCAACAGGGCCATCTTCATTGTCAAATATTTCCCACTATAAAATGAACCAAACAACATCGTCTTTGACTGAACACACTCACTGCAAACTGAACTAACACTAATACCAACACCCACCAGTTACATTCAAAGAAGTTTCAAAGAGGTTTCAAAATATGTCTGTTCCTGAACAAATCATCATCATTGGTACTGGGGTCTTTGGGATCTCAACAACAATCTCATTGGCAACACAATACCCATCAACTAAGATTCATGTCATTGATCGTTATGAACCTCCTGTCATGGATGCCACAAGTGTCGACACTACTCGTTGCATAAGAACTGATTATAATGATCCAATCTATGAAGATTTATCATTCCAAGGTATGGAATTGATTAAAAAGGATCCTGAATTATCAAAATTCTTTCATCTTTCTGGTATGACTGTTGTTTATGATGGGAAATTAGATAAATGGGATAATGTATTCAAATTGAATAAAGCTTCCGCTGAAAGAGTCAATAAGGGGAAACCAGAATTGATTGTTGATTATATTGGTTCTGATGCTGTCTTTAAGGGCATTCACAAAGATTCAAGAATACCAACAACTGAAAAGGATATTGGTAGACAAACTTGGTGGAATAAAGGTTATAATAACTTGAATAATGGATTCATTGATGCTGCTAAAAGTATGGATGCACTTTACAAGAGAGCTAAAACTTTCCCAAATGTTCAATTTACATTCAAACCAGTAAACAACATTGAATATATTGAAGGTACGAACAAGGCCAAAGGTGTCAAATTAGAAGATGGTACATTTATTGCTTCTGATTTAGTCATTGTCGCTGCTGGTGCTTGGAGTGCCAAATTAGTTAATCTTGAAGGGATCTCATTATCTTCTGCTATTGAAGTTGCATGGTTTAAAGTAACAGAAAAGGAAGCTGAAGATTTGAAAGATATGTCAATTACTACTAATTTATCAACTGGTATTAATATTTTCCCTCCATATGAAGGGGAAATCAAGATTTTGAGAAGATCTGCTGGATATAGTAACCTTGTTGAAGTCAATAATCCAAATCCCTTGTTGGATGATAAAGTCAAAGTATCCATTCCAAGAACCATTATGGATCATCCAAAAGATTGGATTCCTCAAGATGCTGAAGTATCACTTAGAGAGAACATGAAAGAGATTATGCCATTCCTGTATGACAGACCATTTGATAGAACCAAACTATGTTGGTTGACCCAGACTACAAGTGCCAATTTCCTGATTGACTACCATCCAGAACTACAAAACGTCTTATTGGCCACCGGTGGTTCAGCACATGCCTGGAAGTTCGTTGCTGTCTTGGGTGACAAGATTGTCGACTTCATAACTGGCAAATTAGACCCTGTTCTTGTTGCCAAATGGTCCTGGAAAGAGAAGGTTGGCTTCAACACCGACAACGCCAGTGCTCCAAGAATGAGCGGTGCGCCTCAGGAAGTCAAGGATGTCATCAGAGAGTCTCCCTTATTGTGAATAAATCACTACAAGACTGTTATATAGAAAATAAAACCAGTAAAATCGCATTTCTTGTCACCTTCTTAACTATGTAAAATTGTAAAATTGTTGTGTAGAAAGGCTCAACTCAAAAAAATCTCAAAATTTATAAATTTATACCAAATTTCAAATCAGAGAATTTGTGCCAAAAATCAACCAAACCAACTTATCAACCTTCTACAATTCTTAGAAGAAAGGGCCAACAGAGACACAATGATTGCTGATAACGAGGAGTACAACACGCAGAAATACGACAGACAATTGAGACTATGGCATAAACAGGGCCAAACTTCATTAAATCAATCATCAATTGCCCTCATAACTCCAAGACTCTCTTCATTAGAATTAGCTAAAAATTTGATCTTGAGTGGGATTGGTAAATTTACAATAATAGATTATCAAAGAGAGATTACAAAAGATGATCTTAGTAATAATTTTTATCTTAGTGATGATGATCTAGGTAAGGATTGGGGCTCTACATTAAAAGATTCTTTAAATAATTTGAATAACGAAGTCAAAAGTGAATATCAAAAAATTACAAATATTGATGATATCTTGAACTCAATTGAGATGAACAGATATGATTTAGTCATATTGAATTATGAATATCCTCAAATAATTACAAAATTATCACAATTAAGCATTCCTGCCATAAGTTTGAATTCATTTGGATTTTATTGTTATATTAGATTATTCAACAAATCATTCAAAGTGGTGGATACTCATCCACAAACTCTTGTTGATCTTAGATTATTACATCCATTTGAAGAATTACTTGAATATTCGGACTCAATTGATTTAGAATCCTTGGAAATAGAAGAACATAGCTCAATTCCATATTTGATTATTCAATTGAAGGCATTACAGGCATGGTCAAAATTAATTGGTATTGATGAGGAAGTATTAAACCCTGTACCTAAGACAGGTAAGGACAAATTGAAATTTAAAGAACTTATAAGATCATGGAAAAAGAATTATGATGAATTAAACTTTGATGAAGCTATTAATAATAGTCATAAAATATTCCAAACAAATGATTTACCAATCAATATCAAGGATATCTTTGATAGGATTGAGACAGATTCTGTTAATGATGATGAATATGATGAATTTTGGATGCTAGTTAAAGCATTAAAGAAGTTCGTTGAAACTTATGGCTCTTTACCAATTTCTGGTGAATTACCAGATATGGATTCTTCAACTGATAATTATTTACAATTAAAGAGAGTTTATTACAAGAAATTCTTAAAGGATTTAAATAACTTGAAAGACTTGCTACCAATTGATTATAATGAAGTGACTAATGATGAAAGAATCAAATTATTTGTTAAGAATTGTAAACATTTGTTTTATTCAAACAATTCTTATCAACCAATAACTCCAGATGCTATCAACGTTAAATGTGAAATAATTGAAGGAATTGAAGCTAGTTCTCCATCATTGATTTTGATTGCGATGTTATCAATCCAATCTTATTTGATTGAACATGATGGTGAATTTCCTACCACATTTGAGATTCCAGAAATACTTACATCATATGCATTTTCTGGATCGATTGATCAAAAGGATAGTGTAAATCTTGTATCATTTGCTAAAGTATTAAAGGAAATGGTTAGATCTGAAGGTAAGGAGATGAATAATATGGGTAGTTTGATTGGTGGGATTGGAAGTCAGGAAGGTTTGAAGATTCTTATGCAACAATACGTACCATTGGATAATGTCTTTGTGTTTGATGGTATTCATAATTCAAGTGAAAGATGGAAGTTTTAATAAGGTTATAAGAGAAGGTTTTGCATTTTGATAATGATGTTATATGAAATCTACAAGGAGATTTGGAAAGCCGAGACTGGTTCTGGTTTTGAATCTAATTTAGTTATTCATTAATTATTTTGAGTACTATGTATCCAAAAACACACACTCATACAACAATGTTTATGATAGTATAGTCTAGTCTTACTTCTTTTCGTAGTTCAAAGCAAAGTCAATGGCAGCCTTGTAACCGTAAATAGGACCTAAACCACAAATGACAGCAACAGCTTTGTCAACTAGGTAACTCTTGTGTCTAAACTCTTCTCTTGCATGGACATTTGTAATGTGAACTTCAATGAATGGGATATCGACACTCAAAAGAGCATCTCTAAGTGCGACAGAGGTATGTGTGTATGCACCAGCATTGATTATAATAAACTCGACGCCTTCTGATCTAGCTTGATGAATTCTATCTACTAAAGAGCCTTCATGGTTTGATTGGAAACTATTGAGAGAATACTCTTTGTTGAATTCTTGAACTTGGGCAGCAGCATTTAGCTCAATTTGGGGCAAAGTGGTGCTTCCATATTTTTCTGGCTCTCTTGTACCTAACAGGTTTAAATTAGGACCATGTATAAGCAGTATCTTCTTGGCCATATTGTTGATTTTGGGTTGTTCAAATAATGATGACTTTACCCACAAAGTTCAGAGTTGTTCAAGTTTCTCCAGGAAAATCAAGAAAAATAAATATTTATTCCAAAAACGGCAATATCCCAAAACGGAAATTAATTTAACAAATTTACCCGGATTTTCCTAATTTTTTTTTTTTTTTTTTTTGTTTACCAAAAATTTAAAGACTCTTCCTAGCCCCCTTTTACAATATCTAGACTTGAGTCCCCCCTCAAAACAATAAGGATCAAAACAAACCAAAACACCTTTAGACCACCCCCAGAAGCTCAATAATGGATTTGCCAACAATGTTCCAAGAGCAGTTCGTTAACTTCAGCAACCAGCTCAATCTCTCCATCAACAAGATCCAGGAGGAGGTTTCTCTCATCAGCAAGCGTTTGGATACCATTGAGGCTTCTACAAACATTCATGTAATCAATGACTTGAAGTTGAAGATTGATGATATTGATAAGAAGACTTCTTTGATTCCAAAGATATACAACAACCAATTTGGTATCATTGAATCAAAGACATATGCCTATCAAGTACAACTGAGAAAGTTGCAAGGTGTTCTTTACAACAAGGATGACAACAATTTTCAAAATCAAAACAATCAACAACTACAACAACAATTGTCACAACAACAGCAACAACAACAACAACAACAATTGTCACAACAACAACAACAGCAGCAACAACAGCAACAGCAGCAACAACAACAGCAATATGCCAACCAAATCCCAAACCCAGCCCAACAACAAGCAATCATGGCCACAAATCAACTGGTTGCTAGTTCTGGGATTAGAGTCAATAGTCCAACAAATATCATCCCTCCTAACAACAGAGTTAATCCAGCTGCTACCGCTGCTGCTGCTGTGAATAACACCAACAGTAACCAGAACAATCTGAATGCTGTCAACAATAGAAGAATTCCTACCTCATCGAACTCCAGCAACAATCCTACGTCTTCTTCACCTTCCACCAATAGAATGGGGTATGCTCCACCGTTAGAGACTGAACAAAGCATGAGCACATTGGTTCGTGGTAATACTGCTGGTAACAATAATACCTATGATGACTCTAATGACTCTGGATCTGATGATGATTTATTGGGTAGTCATGGGCATGGACACGGCCATACTGGTATGATTGATGGTTTTGATCATCTCAATTCAAATCCAAAATCTGTTCAAGATGTTTTAGATGAATACTATAACGGATATCAAGGTCAACCTTCATTACAATTCTTAGAGGAAAATCAAAAGAGATGGAGAAAGGGTAACAAGAATCTTTCAAAGACATTTAGCAGAAGATTTAGAGTTGTGACTGCTGTTGAGATGGGAGCTAAGATGTATGCCAATGAATATGGTGGAAACGAACATCTAGCAAGAGAAAGAGTCATCAGTGAGCTAGAAGCACTGAGAGTCAAGAGTGACGGTACAAATGGCAAAGAGACTATGTACTGGTTGTTCCACCATATTCCTGAACACTTGAAGAAGAAACCACAATGAATAGTAGTAGTAGTATTTCTTCCCCATTTTCAATTCCCTATGTTCAAGGGGTGATAGATCTCTCCCTTTTTTAATTTTTAGATTCTAATGTCAAAGTTTAAACAAAATTTGAGACGTTTTATCGATATACTGAGTGTATTAGTATTTGTATTTGTATTTTATTGTCATGTGTATCAATTTGATTCTTCCCTTGTAGTTAATTGCATTGTTTCTCCGCCATTTGTCAGAAAAAACACCCTTTCTTGGGTGTAATGGAGATATAATATCTGCCTGAGTGTATAGTGCGACCACATCACCAACAATACAGCATAATACAGTCCCAGCATACAGCCATAGTCCAAAGCAGCACCGTCCCCAAACCAGATTCCCAACATCAAATCAATCCAAATTAAAATCCAAAATTCACATGTAAAAATGACATTCAATTTTTGGCCCTTCCAGAAAATTTATAAGAACCGGCAATCCCTTCGACTTTACTAATCTTCACCAGATCAACATACTTACCACCTCGACCATCCCAGCCGCTGCTGCTCATACTAGGGGATAGCCTTCTTCACACCGTATTCAACATACAACAAAGAGAGAAGAAAAACTAACCATGACCACTGAACAACTCACAGATACTGCAAACTCAGGGTCTGATCTCAAGGGCAACGAGACTAACATGAATAATGGTGGAATTTCAACAAAGAAACCATTGGTCAATAAGAAGGTCGACATAGGGAAGTCCTTTGATGGGGAGTCACGTTTCATCATTCCAACAACCCATGACATGGTGAGATCCCTATTTGATCCAACAATCAAGAAATCAATCGGAGATGTCACAATCTTTTTAGCCCTAGTCTCAAACTACTTCTTTTACAAATATTCATCATCATCATCAACAACATATTCATTATCCATCTTCCTATCTTTATACACGTTCTGGAGATTATGTTACAATGTTGGTATCGGTCTTCTTCTTTATAATCAATCCACATATAATGCGTTGGTCAAACTAGCTCAAAGGCTCAAATTGTTCCAGAACAGAAAAGATGACCAGCAGACTTGGCTTCAAAAATTGGTGAATTTGGAAATATATTCCAAGATGGGTTCATCCTATAAGATCGATGAGATTCCAATCGAATTCAATACTTGGCTTATCTTCAGACAAGTGGTTGATTTGATCTTGATGCAAGATTTTGTCACTTATATGTTTTTAGTATGGATTGAATTCAAATCAAACGATATTTTAGGTTTCCTCTATACTGAAGATATCACTTCAAAATCTTATTTCGTCAACATTGTCAGAATATCTTCAGGTTTATCCTTGGTTTTATTCAATTTATGGGTCAAAGTAGATGCTCATAGAGTTGTTAAAGATTATGCTTGGTATTGGGGTGATTTCTTCTTCTTAAAGGAAAATGGTGATCAATTAATCTTTGATGGTGTTTATGATTTATCACCTCATCCAATGTATTCCATTGGTTATATTGGATATTATGGATTTGCATTGATTACAAAATCTTACCTTATCTTGATTGTTTCAATCTTGGGTCATTGTGCTCAATTCCTGTTTTTAATCATTGTGGAAAATCCTCATATTGATAAGATTTATGGATCTTCAACTAATGAAAATTCAAAAATTGATGATGAATTGATTGAAAGTTATTCAAGTTATTTGAAACCAATGATTATTTGGAAAAATTTCAATCCTATTAGATTGAATGATTATCTTTCATGGTTTATTACCATTTCTATCCTTTTGATTTCAGCTTTTATTATCAATTCTCAAACTTCATTCATTTTCCTATTCACAGTCTCTGTCTTTATCAAATTAATCCAATCTGGATTAACTAGTGTTATTTTAAACAAACAAAGTGAAACCAGATTCTGGACAAGATTGTACTTAAAACATGGGTTGGATAACATCACTGCTTACTCAAATTGGCAATCACTTTATAACTGTCTTTTGATGACTTCATATTCCTCTTTTATTGGTGTGTGTATTAATGAAGCCATTTACTCAAAATCATACCTAAATGGTGAATGGTTACCATTGAGAATCATTTTGGGTTTGATGTTGTTAACTTTACAAGTTTGGACTTCTTGGTCAATTTATGATTCTATTGGTGAATTTGGTTGGTTTTATGGTGATTTCTTTCTACCAAAGTTTACTGAAAAAATCAAAATTACAAATTCTGGTATCTATAGATATTTGAACGATCCTGAAAGATTGTTGGGTATTAGTGGTATTTGGGGTTGTTGTTTGATTACTTATTCTCCATATGTATTTGCCTTAGCCATGATTTGGACAATCCATACCTCATTATTCTTGACCCTTGTTGAAAAGCCTCATATGATTAAAATTTATGGAGAACAACAAGTGAAGAATAATGTTTCTGGTGTTTCCTTAACTTTGAAGCAAATCATTCCTGAAACTGTCAACAATAAAATCATCAATACTGTTGATAAACTGATCAAAAAGGGAAGAACCTTATCCGAATCTAATCATTCAGGTAATAATCAAGAAATTATTGTTCCAACAATAGGAAGAAGAGATTCGAATGTCAATGGATATTCAATTGAAGTTGAAGGTTTGACTGATGGTAAGGAATTAGCAATCGAAATTGGAATGCCAATCAGCGTGAAATGGGAAGCTCCTTTTGATCATTCCAACGAAGATTGGATTGGATTGTATAAAGTGTTGAATTCTGGTAATTCAAGAAAGAACACCATGGTATCAAGTTCTGGTCACTGGATTGGTGTCACTAAATCTGGTTATGATAGATCAAATCACAAAGTTCAATACTCATCAAGTAACATCATCAAGGAAAACGTCAAGGTCAAAAGAGTTAGAAACGCTAATGGACCTGTTTATGGTATTGTGGAGTTTTCTCATAAATTGCTTTACTTGGAAGAAGGTGTTTATGAATTCAGATATCATAAAGAAACCTCACATAAAGTCATGAGTATTTCATCACCTTTTGAGATCAAGATTCCTTTCCTTGACGTTGATAATGATTTGGACAGCAAGTTACTGAAGTTATTCAGTAGATTTGCCTCTGAAGAATTAACCATCGATGACAACTTGTTGGAAGCAACCAAGTCATCATCAAAGTTGGTAAGTGCAATTGTTTCCAAATCTACCGGTATTGATATTGCAAATGAAATGGTTACTAAGCTCAAATCTTTGAAGAATATTTGTTCACGAATCAAAGATTCTAAAGCGGTTCTTGATGAGTTGAATTTGAAATAGATGAGAAGGACAGATTAAAACACAAAATTAACATGACTCTATGAAACTGATGAACTTGAATTTACTTGTCGTTATATGGCTATTTATAAACTACTTTTTTTTAAACTACTTCGTGCATATAGCGCAGATGAGACCTCCAATAACAAGGAGAATTCTATAGAAATACATAACGAATATTCAAATTTTACGATACTTATAAGTAGTACGCAATATGCAATTTTGAGTCTATTTTGAACCAATGAGGATACCTATATTTTAAAAGTTAAATGCCCTATGATTGATTCTCAAGTAGAAAGCTTGATAGAGCAGTCTTCATATAGTTTGCCTTCATTTGGCAATCATCTATGATTTCTTTGAATTGTTCAATTTGATCAGTTTCAGTGGATGATTCATTAGATATACCAACAATTTCATTCACCTTGATGAAACTTATTATTGTGTTGTATTTAAGATTGAAACCTGTGGTGACAATGTCCAAAATTTCTATACCTGAGTTGATTAATGCCAATGTTGTTGTGTTTGAAATAAGTGATAATGTCTTTAGATATAATTGATCTAAATCTTGGGTTGAAAGAACATTTATGAAGATGTCAATACCTGACTTTGGATATTTGGTTAAATTTATGACTGATAGGAAGTTATTCTGGATATAGTTACAAAACTTGTGCTTCATCAAATCATCCATCATGTTTGTACTGTCTTCTAAGTTGACTGTCAAGCTGGTTTTCTCGGTGAAAGATCCTCTGATAGGACGAGGACCATATATAGACACTGAAATAATGTTACCATCTAGTTCTAGATATGCTGAACCATTTGCGTTTGTTATCAAACCTGTCTTGAGGAATGTTCTTTTGACTTGTTCTTCAATATTGTCTTCCAATACAGGGTCTACTCTTAGCTTAGCAGCGTACTTTTCTGGCAAGGCACCAAACACTAGTTCTTGGGCATTGGATGGTCCCAGTATTCTTCTTCTATCTGTACTCATGATCTGATCTTTCCCGTCACAAATTGTATATCCTGTACGTGCTATATACCTTCTTCGTTTTGAGCCAAAAGAAGTGAAAATAAAATTTGTGAGATTTTTGAGGTGTTCGGATGTTTTTAAAATCAATTTTTTTTTTTTTTTTCCTCCCAAAAAAATTTTTAAGAACGAAAAATGTCGAAGGTTTGGCGGTATTGGAAGGTCTCATCAAACGTCAAATATGTCTGAAATCAACATTGATACCACTCGTCAATATGACTTGACCTCCAAGTTGATTCAATTTTTGGACCCTCATTTGGTCTACCCACTGTTGGACAGCTTGAAGACCGAGGACATTTACGATGAGCAACAATTATCCAACTTGATCTTTGATTTGTTCAAAGACAGTAACATGATCAGTTTCATCTCTGAACACTACACCAAATTAGGCCAACCAATCCCAAAGGAGTTGACTGAGAAGGAAGCTGGTATTGAAGTCAAGGCCCAAGAATTAGAAGCATCTACTAAGGAAGTCTTGAAAGTCATCAACGAACAACAAGATAACTTGAAGCAAGATAAATTATTAAATTTAGAAATTCTATCAAAGTTTAGCATTGATGATGCCAAAATCCTTAAGTTATACGAATATGGCCAGTTTCAATTCCAAAGAGGTGATTACTTGATGAGTGCTGATCTTTTAAACAACTTTAGAATCTTGAGTACAAATGTTGAACTATGTCAATCTGCCACATGGGGTATCTTTGCCTGTGATATTTTAAACTTACAATGGGCTGAATCATTAAAGGAATTATCCAAACTGAGAGAATTAGTCGATTCACAACGTGCTAACCCATTAAATCAATTATATAATAAATCATGGTTGATCCATTGGTCTTTATTCCCATTCTTCAATGCTGAGAATGGTCCTGAACAATTATTAGATTTATGGTTCCAATCTTCATACTTATCCACTATTCAATCTTCTTGTCCATGGTTAATCAGATACTTGGTTGTTTCTGTCATCTTGACCAACAAATCTCCAGTTTTCCAAAAGAGATTAAAAGATTTGATTAGAATCATTCAACAAGAAACTTATGAATATAATGATCCATTGACTGAATTTATTAAGGCCCTTTACATTGATTTTGATTTTGAAAATGCCAATTTACAATTAGTTAAGGCTCAAAGTATCTTAAAGACTGATTTCTTCTTGATCAACCATAACAAGCAATTCTTATCAAATGCTAGACAATTGATCTCAGAAGTTTATTGCTCAATCCATTGTAAAATTGATTTAAATCATTTATCAAAGATTTTGAACTTAAACAAGGAAGAAGGTGAAAAATGGGTAGCAAACTTCATCAAGTATAATAAGATTGATGCCAAGATTGATGAAAAGGATGGTGTCTTATTGATTGAAAATGGTAACAGAGTTTCTAATGTTTATCAAACTGTTATTGAAAAGACTAAAGGGCTAAGTTTCAAAGGTACCCAAATCTTACAAACTGTCAATTTGCAACAACAACAGCAGCAGTAATCGGTTTAAATACTCTGCATAATATTCATGGTCAAATCTGAATTCTGTACATTAAAATAATTGAAGGTATTTATACTGAAAACTCTTCTAGTTTGTAGGTATTTGTAGATACTATACCTCTATTACATTTCCTATGGAATCCTTAAATCGTAAATTATAAAGGGTCGTTAATTATAATGATTTCTAAAAAGTATATATATACAGTGTTGGATGATCTGCTTTTTCCATTGAGGTTTCAATATGAGAATTTATCTATAACAGTGAAGAGGTGTTGTATGCGGTTGTTGTTAAAATAAAGTTTTTTGATTTCTTAAGCTCTGTTTTCAAGTTTTGGTGTACGGCCTTTAACAATTGTATAACGTTGTGGTACAACTTTCTCTTCTAGGATTGGTTTATTAGCTAGATCTTCTTCAGTCATATCTGAATAGAATTCTTCCTTCATTCTTACAACCAATTTATCAAAATCTTCTTGACCATTCTTTCTGAATCTTAACAAACCATCAAGATTCTTTTGTGTTGTGGCATCGATTGGTAAACCTTGTGTTTGTAATCTGGCAACTATTCTAGCAGTCATCCAAAATTTCATTTCTCTGTCACCATCCATTAATTCTACAATGGCCAACTTCGCACTGTCTGTTAATCTTGGTTCTAATTTTGACACTCTAACAAAGGTACCGGTTCTACCAGCGTATCTTTCCTTGAATGGGCCATATAGTTTTGCCAATACTTCCTTATGATGGTAGGTATATTTGGTAACAAGACGTTGTGTGTGAGAATCTTCGAAGTTTCTGAATGGCATGGCAATAACTCTGTTTGCTATGGCTGCAACCTTTTGGGCTCTTGCAAATGTGGTTGTGATGGATTCGTATCTGATCAGATCACTGACCATGTTTCTGATCATGTTTCTGGCATGGGTTCTTGACTTCCCGAAACGAGTGGTCAAATGCATCTTGTCTACTGATTGATCTGTTCAAGCACTTTAACTGAACAGTCTCTTGTTGTAAATTCTGAAGATTTTTTTTCAACGAATTTTTTTTTTCGAGATTCTGCCATTTCTCAAAATTTCCAAATTTCACGGGTAACTAAGAAATCAAGTTTCAAAGAATTGAAGTTGAGATTCAGTGGCAAATCAACCACCAAACAAGGTAAACTAACCGCTCTACAAATCACACAATGTCGTTGCTAAAGTACGATGGCAAGCCTATATCGAAGGATCAGTGCTTTTACTGCTTTAAAACCCCATTTGATGCGCCAGGTCTTTACATTGCACCAAAGTCCCACAAATCATATTGCTCTGAGCACATTAAGTTCCATTATGAACTTGACAATAGTGACACTATCTTTGTGAAGTTATACAAACAGGAAAAGGAAGACAAAGAGCGTGAAACTAAGATGATCAAATTGGAGGTCCGTGACAAGTCAGAATCAGAGTTATATGACACCCATGCCACAATTGTTACATATGATGGGCATGATATATTTGATATCACTACCATCGAAGAAGAAACTTCAAATGATCTTAATAGAATACTAAACTCAAGCTCAATTGCAGAGAAGCAAGAGCTCAATGCATGGTCCCAAGCCATTTTACCTTGTGAACACACTATAGATTTTGTTCAAACTCCTCAAAATACGGAATTGTCTCATTGCAATGATTGTGAACTAGATTCAAATCTATGGTTATGTTTAACTTGTGGTAATATTGGGTGTGGTAGAGCACAAATTGGTATCAAAGGTAATACCCATGCATTATCTCATTATAAATCTGCAAACCATCCAATTGCTGTCAAGTTGGGTTCTTTATCAACAGATACAAAAGATGTTTATTGCTATAAATGTGATGATGAGATTCAATTCCCAAACCTGGAAGAATATCTAAAGACTTTCAATATTAATTTGAATACATTTCAAAAGACTGAAAAATCATTGGTGGAATTACAAATTGAAACTAATATGCAATGGGAATTCAACCTGAAGGATTCAAATGGTAATGAATTTCCAGCACTTTTTGGTGAACCGTTTACAGGATTGAAAAATTTAGGTAACTCTTGTTATATGAATTCAGTTATACAATTGTTATTTCATCTACCAGAATACGTTCAAGAATTCAAGAAATCTTTGAAGGTTGAAGGTATAACATCTGGCCTTGAAATAGAAGATGATTTGAAGTTTCAATTGATCAAACTTTGTAATGGATTAATCTCAAATGAATTCTCACAACAGAATGCTAAAGGTTTTCAAAATGGTTTGGATTTGAAGATTTTGAAAAATGTTGTTGGTAAAGATCATCCAGAATTTAGATCAATGAATCAACAAGATGCTTTAGAATTTTTATACTACATATTGGAAAAAATTGATGAAAAAGTTGATCCAAAGGTTAACAATATCTTCAAATACATCAATGTTGAGAAGATTAAACTAGCAGACAGTAACAAAATCAAGATTAAAGAAGATATTGGTGAAGGAATATCATTAAATATCCCAATTGTGGAAACAACTACTGAAGATGGTATGCAATATTCACGTCAAGATTTCTTACAAAGTTTGAGAGAACATTTTAATTATGAAACCATTGAATTAGACTCTTCAACAGCTTTGAAGAAATCCATCATGAAAACCTATCCGAAATATTTGATCGTATCTATTCAAAGAATTCAACTAAAAAACTGGGTTCCAGTGAAGACCGACGTTCCTGTTACATTACCAGACTCATTTGATTTAAAGGCACTTCAAGGATCAACAACGATCATTGAAAATGATGAAGAGGAGTTGATTGAAAGTGAAGATGAGACAAAGTCAGAATTCAAGCCAAATGAACAAATTTTAAGAGATTTAGGAGAAATGGGATTCAACGAATTTAGATCAAAAAAGGCATTATTCTTAACTGGTAATGAATCAATGGAATTAGCAATGAATTGGTTATTTGAAAATTTGGAAAGTCCAACAATTGATGATCCGATAGAATTTACAATTGATAATAAAAAGTCATCATCTTCAAAAGTCAAAATTGATGAAGAAGCCTTATCTAATTTATTAATGATGGGACTTGGTGATGCTATATCTAGAAAGGCATTGATATTGAATAACAATAATGCTGAAATGGCTATCAATTGGGTTTTCAGCAATCCTGATGATGACGGTATCATTCCAGATGAAAAGGATACAGCATCTTCATCTGTTAATAGAGACGAAGAGACTAAAGAGTTGGCGCTAAAGGAAAACAAGGACAACCATTCCACTAATTATAAATTGAAGGCAGTTATATGTCATAAGGGTACACAAACTAATTCTGGGCATTATGTGATTTTTGTAAAGATTGATGAGAAATGGTGCTTATTTAATGACGAGAAAGTTGTTGATGTCTCTGGAGATTCTCAAAGTTGGTTTGAAATTGAAAAGAATGGGTATGTTTATCTTTGGGAAAGATATTGAGTGATTTGATTAGTCATTAAGTGAAGTCTAATTAATATATATGAACCATGTTTATGATGATTATAGTTTTTACAATTTTTGTAACTACGGCATGCAATGCAATATAATTCAGAGAATCAAAGAAAGAAAAAAATCTATAATGATATATAAAACGCAAAGCAAGTTTATGCACACGAATCTCTGCTCTATAAACAAGTGTGTGCAAGCAGGCACCACAAGTGAATAAGTATACCTTGAAACAAAAAATGTATAACCCTTTTCCCAGGAAATTAAATGAAATAAAATGAATAAGATAAACAACCAATAAACCAAACTAAACCAAACTAAACCAAGAAAACCAAAACAAACAACAAACCAAAAAGAGCTATTAAACAGAATTTATCCTAACCTATAACCAACCTGCACTGAAAAGACTATTGCCGTCAATGTATAAATTTTCAAAAATGAGGCAAATCCAAAGATTTTAAACTTGGTAATATCTTTGAAGAATCATCGACACCAATGCTTGATTTTGGTAATACTGGCTTTGGTGCTAATATCATCTTTTCAGAAATACTTGTAAATGAAGGAACATTGATCATTGAATTTGAATTTGAATTTGAAATTGAATTCATACCCATTAAATTTATACTTGATAATTTCGGACTTTGTAAAGGGGTTGATAGTGGGGTATTCATATTACTGAATTGGAATTGATGTAATGAAGTGGAGGAAGGAGGAGATTGGATATGAGATGATAGTGATAATGATGAAGCAGAAGGAGGTGAGTTTGGTCTTGATCTTTTAAGAGCTCTTTCTTGATTTGCTAATGAGGTTAATGTTGTTAAAGAATTTGTTGATCTTAGTGGAGTCATTCTTTTAAAACCTGATGAAGTATTATTATTATTATTGTTGTTGTTGCTGTTGTTATTTGAATTTGCAGCCAAAGTTAATAAATCAACAGCAGAGTTTGATTTTGAAGATAATAAAGAAATATTTGTTGAACTATTATTATTTGATGAAAATAAAGAACTTTGATATTCAATTGAATTTGATGAAGCAATTGATTTCAATACTTTTGGTGGTGACATAATGTTAGGTAGATGGATTTGTTTATGTTGTTGGAAATGTGAGTTATTTGAGAATAAAGAGCCTTGTTGCAAATGATTAAGGTGATGATTATGATGGATTCCATGTTGTTGTTGTTGTTGTAATAGGGATAAAGGAGGTTCAGGGATTTGAGTTGGTGAGTCAAAGAATTGATATGATGAGACAGGTGTAATGGTGCCAGAGGATTGATTGCTTAAGGCTTGTGATATTGGTAAAGAAGGAGGAGGAAGTATTGTATTTGGATTATTATTATTGTTGTTATTGGTATGTTGTTGTAGAGGTTGTAAAAAGAACTGAGCTTGTGGTTGTTGACGTTGTTGTTGTTGATGTTGTTGATGTTGTTGATGTTGTTGATGATGATGATGATGATGATGATGTTGTTGTTGTAATTGTTGTTCTTGTAGAGCTTGTAATTCATTTGGAGCAGGAACGTAGTAAGTGATTGGTTGGTTTTGTATTTGAGATGTACCATTTGTTGTGTTTTTATTACTCTTTCTTGTTCTTGTATTTGAATGTATTCTTGTATGTCTTGTCAACTCATCAGATCTTGAGAATTTCTTTGAACAAAACTGGCAGCTGTATGGCTTTTCACCAGTGTGTATTCTCATATGTCTTGTTTGATGTTCTAGTCTATGGAATGCCTTTGAACAAGTTGTACAAACAAATGGACGGCTTGGGTCTTCTATATGTGTATCGTTTTCCTTGGACGTTGTTGGTTCTGTGGCTTGTGGATTGGCCTGCTGTTCCACCAGAGGCTCTGCCTTGAGCGGTGTGTTCTGTTTGCAGTCAGGAGGGGTGTCTGTGGGCATGGCCTTTGATGATGGTTGATGGATGATGGTTGAAGGTGTTGTTTGTGTTGTTAAGATGGATTCCTTGGTTTCCTTCAAAGAAGAATTTTCGAAAAGGATGACTTATTCCGGAAAAACTTTTTTTGGTTTTTCTGTTTTTTTTTTTTTTTTTTTTATTTTTTATCTTTATTTTTTGTTCTGAGTTTTTCCGGAGTGCCTGCTCGTTAAGATTTCTGGTTGTTGAGGACTCTGGGAGACTGGAAAGGTTCAAAGACTGGAGGATGGTGTATGCTCTTAGATGGTAGTAGATAGTTGGCAGATACTAGTATTGTAGTTGTTCTATAAAGAGTACACGCAGAGATGATGGCAGACCACAGGCACACTCCCAGCGTTAAGCGCAACCGGGCCCACCACCAGCCTGGACGGTGCAACAATCCTGCGGTGGTCTGGAGTAGCTGGTCTGTTGAATCTTGATGGTTATATGATCTGAGTCCTGACCATTTGTTGAGATATTCATGTTCGTTGTTATAACGTTACAACTTATCTCACCTTGGTGGCATGGTGGCACGTGCTCACCACTCACCACACAGCGACATACAGTTGCAACGTTGCAACGTCTCTTCATTTTATTATAGGCAGCCAGGCCAATGCACTTGAGCGAGATGAGCTTACTATCTTGTGATATAACTTATAATCAAGCTACTATCTACAGCGATGAGGCTGTCAGTCTACAGTCCGTCAGTTCATTCAACCACACATTCTACATTCTACATTCTACAGTCCGGCTCAACTTTCAAGCACTTTGTCCAACCTGCTTACCGTGCAACCTGGTCTACTTACTAGTGGTTTCCAAATTCCAATCACCGTATTACAAGTTACCGTACTCAAAGCTCAACAACAAAAAAGCACCATGGAAGCATGGCTTCATACATTTGCACAGACACCCACAGCATTCGAGAACACAACTTACAAGCGACACAGAGCGACAGCTAGATCGCCAACAAAGTCAACAAAGTTTGGTCTCTTTTAGCTGCTCTGCTTTGTAATAATACAATAATGCCCCAATAGCCAAAACCAACCAAACAACATCTCATCGAATCATGCTCAACCATTTTGCAGATCCCATATCACCAGCTTGTCAATAATAAATTCAAGATCGTACAGTATGAAAGAAACTTGTGACAGAGAGTATTGATTGGTGGTTAGATGTTAGAGTATATAGATACACAGATAGACAGATAGTATAAAGCTTCAATATTTGTCCCAACATTTCCCACAAAAAAACACCACCAAAACACCGCAGAGCCACAGGACACAGGACAGAAGCGCACATCTACAACAAGGGACACTAACTACTAACCAGTAACCACTTTATCGGTATAAAACCCACAAGATCACAACCGTCTGCTATTCGTCCAATTTTTCTTCTTTTCCTTCTTCTGTCCTGCAAAAAAAAACGAAGAAGCCAAAAAAAAAAAAAAATACGCACCAAAAAAAAAATCCAAAAAAATCCAATATTTTCATTGTTCAAAGGCAAAAAGGCACACAAATTCAACCAAAAACCATTTCAAAAAGAGGTCAATCCATCCTGCTGTTAAAGTCATAGGAAACCACACCATCGGCCACTCCAGCTGCATCCCTTCTCTTTGCACACTGTCCGTTTCCTCTTGCTGACAGACCCTGATTTTCTAGTACCCTCAAAAAACCCCCCATAAAAAGACATGGCTGCTCGCGTTTATAAAACAAGTATAGACTTCTTATTAGAAGATCATGATCAAGTCGCAATCCCAACTGAAAAGTTCTACATAGAACCAAGAATGAATAACAACAAGGCAAAGTCAAGAACACATACAACATCAGCTTCTGCTCAGGATCCATCTAGTTCAAAGAAATCAAAAAAGAAGAATAATGCAAACAGTCATAACAACAACAACAACAACAACAACAACAACAACAACAACAACAACAACAACAACAACAACAAGAATAACGATAAATCTTTCAACCCAAAACATTACATCTTAAGACCAAAGAACCCAAAATTATCGTTATGCATCTTACAACAGCCCACACATGCTAAAGTCGCTGCAAAACCTTTCTCCACAAAATTATATCCTTCATTCAGTGAACATAGACCAATCCAACCTCCACCGGTTTTACAATTAAGATTGGAAAATTTAAAACCTTTGAAATTAAAATCAAAGAATTCAAAGAATTCAAAGAATCCAATGACTTCAACTTCAACTTCTTCAGATATCGCTGCTGCCGCTGCTCTTGAAAATATCACAATTTCAAAATCAAAAAAGGAAGATGAAGAATTAGATAATCTATTGACTGAAGAATTTCTTACTAATTGCTATAATGACAAGGAACCTATAAAATCTCAAGAAAGAATTGATGAATTAAGAATCATCAAACAATTAAAGACAAATAAAGTCGCTAGTTGGTGTCATTTCTCAACATTCTTTGTCACTGCCACTTTAAGATCCGCTGATGATTCCATTCGTCGTCCTGATACTAATTCTAATTATATCAACAACAGCAACAACAACAACAACAACAACAGCGTTAGTAATATCAATAACAACCACAATCAAGAAGGTAATTCCGTTCAGGATTTGTTGATTGGTACCAAAGTATCAACGGGAATGCCTGTTTCATTAAAGATAAACTCTCCATTGAATTCAAGTTTGAAAATGCCAATACCAGAAAAGGTTTATTCAAATAATCAAGCAATAACATTTGTATTTTCAGATTTAAGCGTTAGAAAGACTGGGAAATATAAATTGAATTTTAACTTATATGAGATCTTTCAGAATAAAGTATATCATAGAAGTTCAAAGATATCTGATGAATTCACAGTTTATACTCCAAAGAAATTCCCAGGTTCTTCTGCATCAACTCCATTGGTAAGTTTTCTATATAAATGTGGTACTAGAATCAGACAAAGAAAGAGATCCACCGTTAAAACTTCAACAAATAATGACGCTGTGGAAAAAGTTAACCGTGCAGGTCGTGCTTCTACTAGACCCTACCATAAAAGTACAAACATCAACCCTACAACAACAACAACCATCATCAATAACAACAATGCAACTGATATCATGAACCAGACTAATAACAACAACAACAACAACAACAACAATTACATCCATCCTTATCAGGGAATCCCAGATCATGATGAAGGTTTACCTCCTGCTAAATTTCAAAGATTGAATGATCAATTGACCAAGTATTCCTTTGAAACAAATAATAGACATAATTTAACTAAGCTACCATCAGTGGATCAACTGAACTCCATATCTTACACAACAATGAATACACCACAACTGGAACATCATCAGCTTCAACAACAGTTCCAACAGGCTCAAATTCCTCAAACACCATCACAACAACCACAACAACCACAACAACAATCTCAACATTATAGAGCTTACAACATGTACAATCCAGATGCTACAAATAGAATGACACATCATGTTGCTCCTGATGCAAATAATTTCATGAGTATAAATCATACATTTTCAAATGATAGCACTCAATTGTCGGAAACCACAAGTGATCCAAGAGCTTTGCAGTATCCTTTACAACACTCTCAACAATCACAACCACAACATTTACAATATTCTCAACCGCCTCAACTAATACCACCGCCACCACCACAACAACAATTCCAACATCAACAGCAGCCAATGTACTTTTTTGATCCTCAACAGCAACAACATCAACAAAATCTTTACTTTCAACCACCACCGCAACAACAGATTCCATTAGAAATGAATCAACATCAACAACATATCATGCCAACTCAAAATCCTCAATTCATTCCACAACAAGCAATGAGAATGGCTATATATAATCAACAATTACAGACCCAACAACAGCAACAGCAACAACAGCAACTACAATATCAGTACCAGTTCCAACAACAGGCACAGAACCAACCTTTGGTCCACGTTGTTAATCAGGGTCCTGTTCCTATGCAATTTCAGCACCAGTACCCAAATTCTAATTAATCAATCAAATTCATAATCAGCAACAACAATAAAGAAGATTCGATAAGCTGCAACAGGCGCTACAAGATACAAGGTACAAGATACAAGATACAAGATACAAGATACAAGATACAAGATACAAGATACAAGGATACAAGATACAAGATACAAGATACAACATACAGCATACAAAATACAACGATAATAATAATAGACAGAAGGCAATAACCTCAACAAAAATTGGCATTTTAGTTCTAATACTGAAAGCTTACATGATCGTATACTATATTTTATTTTAGACAACTCCATTTCACTCCGATCCAATTCTCTTTTTTGACCCCCAGAGATCGTCTTATGCTGACTACAGTTTCAACTCCTCTTTTTATATATTTGCGCTATCATATATATATATGGCATTCGTTATGTTTGTTTTAACAGTCTACGTATATAAGATAGATCATATACTTTTGATTAGCTAGATGTACTATATTATGAATATCATTTGGAATCTAATCCTGAAATATGTCGGCTATATTAATTAATATTCGTTGATCGACGCGATATATATATTAGTATGATCGATTGCAGGTATATTAGTTAATAATAGGATCAAAAAACTGTCCGAGTCAATAATTGTAAAGCTGATATATTGATCTGTGTTAATAACAAGGTACAAGGATATCCATGAGAATGATTAATGATATTCATGAGATCTCTAGTTATAAGAAGTCAAATAATTTAATTATTATGATCACGATGTCACCGCCTAATTAATACCGCATATCCTTTTGGTGCTGATCTAGAGCTCTAATATCTGAGTGTACGTATACCTTGGGACCTTGGGCACCCTTGCTCAGTGCTAACTAGTGGATGATGATGAATCCTGGGCTGGGTTCAAATCATTAGCGCTCAGCGAGGTTGGCTTGTATATTACGTAATGTGGACGGTCCTGTCTATTATGTCTTTTGTCTTTTGTCTGAACTCTTTATTTAATTCTCTGATCTTTGATCTGCTTGTTCAACTTGTGAGCACAGAGCGCATACCCTTTTGCTCTAGAGTCTAGTGACGATCAAAGCAGGCCCATCATGTTGCAATAATACATACTACATACTACAGTCTACACGACGTATCCCTGCGATTGCCGATGCGCAGAAGGGCAACGCGTAACAGGCTAAAAGCTGGCTAAAAAGACTTGCAAATACCAATCACAAGTTACAACGGTTTCAACTTTCAACTCTCGAGCTCTTGAGCTCTTGGCCTTCTGGAATCTGGAATATGTATCGAAGGATTCGATGATTTGAGAGTTGACCATTTAACGGTTTAAGCGACTACTGAATTAAAATGCTTTGGAGGATGATTGATCACAATAATAAAAAGTGGTATGTAAAGGGTTTAGATCTGATCTTATAGGCTGAGAAATTAACTAAAGTAGGTATATTGACACCAGATAATTTTGAGATTAATAAATATTATTAGCATCATAATTGCTCGACAGGTATAGTAATGCCGTAGGCACCTAGCTGTGGCGCACCTATATATATCAGGATATTCCCATATCCTTCTAGTCCTCTTACCTATCTATATATCACATCTCTATT